>JAQIXR010000672.1:0-21787 GCA_034700825.1 Quadroppia sp. Gr-Ori-00064 | reverse complement strand
GATTAAAATAATTGATATTCAATTTGAATGACTTTTAAATTGGTTTTATATTTTGAAAGCAATTATAATTTTAAAGCGGAGAGAGAGAGAGAGAGAGAGAGGGAGAGAGAGAGAGAGAGAGAGAGAGAGCACACGATCTAGAGGTGACTTTTGTCTTGAGAGACAATAAATTGAATTTTGTTTAAACAAACAATTCTTTGAATTGAAACACATTTTGATTATTAAATAAATTTCAAAACAAAACTTTTGTTATAATAAGGATAACATTGAACGAAGACTTACAACAATAGACAAGAATTAAAAGTGAATTCACTTTGGGTTTCAATAGCATTGGAAACACTTGTTATTCACTGTTCGGACGACTGAAGTGAAGGCATAATTGGAACTGTAGTTAAGCTAATGAGGATTGAGGTCAATGATTAGGTTAACTAAAATAATTGTTGTTACGAGTGCTTCATCTTATATACCTATCCTTCGGGCTGAAGAGAATTTCCTCCCCGATGTCGAATACAGGCATAGCATCCAATGGTGAAGCTATCGGTGCTGTCCATATCTGTGACGTTGGTTTCAAAGAAAATATCATTTTTTTATTGGTCTCTAATGTCATGTGTTTGGGACAACCATTAGGAACAGTATTTGGTTGATATCCTCCCCGAAGGATAGGTATATAAGAGGAGGCATTCTTACAATAATTATTTTAGTTAACCTAATCATTGACCCCATTCCCTCGTTTAGTGAACACCAGCCACAGCACAGCCACAGTCCTGTGCAGACCCAAACCAAAGCACTGCTAAACATTGTTTCCAATGCTATCCTTAAGTGAATATAACTTTCAATTCACTAATTCGTGACTATTATTGTAGAGTTGAATGTCGTTATCCTTATATAAAACTTGAGTTTTGTTTCACAAAATGTCTTATATTTGAATATATCTTAGATCTACACAACTATTACTTTCCTCCTCACGAACACAACTTCACTTCATTTGCTTTTGGGTCAAAAAATACTCTAAAAGTTAGAATGAATTCAAAAATATTAATTTTGAAGTTTTCTTCTACTTATAGATCAGATAATTAATGATTTCATTAGCTTTTGCTTGAGTTTAGATTAGATTAGTTTCGAAGCGATTCTGATCTTTAGCTCACTTTTGAGGAAAGAAATGCTTTTTGTTGTCAAATATTTCTCATTTCTCTGTCAAATGTTAATAAACTTTTATAACGAAAACATTTATTTAAAGATTCAAATCATATTCAATTCACTGTTTATTGCATCCAATGATTGATTATTTTTTGCATTTTTTGTTTTAATGTTTTATTATATATTTTTATTTTAATTCAAACTTTTTTATATTTTTAATAAAAATTAAATTTTTTATTTTATGTAAATATTTTTATCTTTAATTTGAGAATAAAGGGTGAAATAAGGGGTCATTCAAACAGACCCTTTCGTTTGAATGAATGATTTGACAAATAATTCAAATGTATTTTTTCACGTCTTTTGTGAAAGTGTTGATTATATTATACAATAATTTCATTGTAATCACAAAACATGTGATTCTTATCAAAGAATTATTTGAACTTTCATTAAATGGTTTACTTTTAGTGTTATATAAATTCTTGTAAATTATCTTCAATTGTCTCAAACCACAAAAATTTCAATAAATCGTCAAAACTTATGTCAAATGAATGAAAACTTTTGACAATTTTGATACAAAATTTTGATACATGTCTAGAAGTGATGTCTTCAGCGCCACACCTTTCGAACCCCTTATCCCCAAACTATTCAGTGATATTCAATTTTGAGCAAAGATTTGATTCTTCAGAACGAAGGCAATGGATGTCAAATATATGGCACTTTGCCTTCATTTGGGTAACTATTTATCTGATTGGGATATTCAGTGGACAGTCATATATGGCCAGTCGGTCACCATTCGGGTTACGACGCGTACTCTTCGTTTGGAACCTACTGTTAGCCCTGTTCTCAATCTTCGGAACCATTAGAACCCTTCCCGAAATGATTCACGTCTTAAGCAACTTTGGATTCAATCACTCCGTCTGTTCTCCGAGTTATGTCGAAGACGTGAAAGTGTCCGGCTATTGGTCATACCTTTTCGCACTGTCCAAAGTGCTCGAACTCGGTATGCATTGAACTCTTAAAAGAGTTTCAAAACTAATTCAAAAGAAATTGAAATCACTTTTTGAAATGATTTTTATGTAACACTTCAGGCGATACTGTGTTCATAGTGTTGCGGAAGCAGAACCTACTGTTCCTTCATTGGTATCATCACATAACGGTGCTGTTGTTCACCTGGTATTCATATGATGAGCACATCTCGACCGGGCGTTGGTATATAAACATGAATTATATCATCCATTCCCTTATGTATAGCTATTATGCATTGAGAGCCATAGGCCTCAGAATCCCGGCCCCAATTGCTATGTTTATTACAACCGCACAAATGATCCAAATGGTTATCGGCGCCGGTATTACATACTATGCCTTCAAACGTAAATCCAATAACGAGTTATGCCATATATCGTTAGGAACGACAAAATTGGCTTTAATTATGTATTTGTCGTATTTTATACTATTTTCGCACTTTTTCGTCAAATCCTATCTTTTGACCAAAAAAGTCCAAAAACGAGAATAACTAACAATTCATTTGTTTCAAAATATTTATTTATTACTAAATATTTTTTTGTGCCAAAGATTTCTATTAGACTTGAATTTAGTTTCAATTTGTTTTCAATCACAAAAATGTTGTTTTCATTGTTTGTTTCAATCATTCGTTTTATTTAAATTCAATTATATTTCAAACGATTATTTAATAAAAATATTTTTGATATTTAAAAACTATCTTAAAATAAATTTGATATAATATTGTCTTATATATAGAACTTGTAGTGTATTGAGTGAATGACCAAGGTCATGTCATGTCATGTCATTTTCAATACAGTATTATTATTAACAAACATTTAATAAATGCATAGATTTTGAAATTTGGGTCAAATTTAGTTTAATTATTAATGAATAATAAATTGTTTTGTTTTTCAATAACTTATTAAATCATTTATATTTAAATTGAATGCAATTTTTTTATGTAAATATATTATGAAATTTGTTGAAAATGTGTTACAAAACCAACGATTGCTGTGAGGACTGAATGTAGATATGGCTCAGAAGGGGATGAATCGGAACTATAAAACTTTTAACTCTTTTAGCCTTATAACGAAGGGGCCAAAAGGGGGCTATGTTTGAGGTGTTATTTTAAACACATTTTTGTCCACTTTTTGCAAACCTTGTGTTTGTTATTCCAATTCAGTTCAATAACTCTTACCATTAATTATCTTATTTTCAAAGAAATTTAGTTCAATTGCGTTAATGTTGAGTTGATATCCGCTTTCATCCAGTCTTTGATAAATCAATTTCATATGAATTTTTCATTTCAAACTTTAACCTCATTTTAGATAAAATATTCCAAAATATCTCACTTTATAATTGTCTCTAAAACTTGACATTATTTTCAGTCATGTCTAAAGAATTGCTTTTGACTTGTCTTTAAGTCAACTAAAATGTGGTCTTTCCTCGAGAACTCACTATCTTTGACATCTCAAACATCACTGATCTTACAATAAAAGCATTTTTTAAAAATATCTTATATTTAACAAAACCTATTCTAATGCCTTGTTGTCACAGCATTAATAGATCCAGGTGCTTTTTGAAGGCTAGTTTACATTGTGTTAATATATTTTAATTCAACTTCTTATTAAATTGTATACAAATTCACTCAAATATTGTTATCACGTTTTGAATGAAAAATATTTCAAAAGTAATTAAAGATTTTGTGAATTAAAATGAAATGAATATATTTTTAACGCAATTATTGCTATTTATTACTCATTTGTCTCAAAAGGTTTTGACTTTGATTTCTCCTTTTATTGAAATAACCCTTCAGTGAAATAAATAATTTTCAAACATTTGAATCACTTTTAGCATTAAATTATATTTATGTTATAGTTATATTCAAACCAAAGATCATTAATATAAAAATTACACATTAATTATCATCTAATCCTAACATCCCTTTCACTCTATTGTTATCAAAATTTCAATCATTCATTAAAGGGTTTAAACTTTAAATCAAATACTCATTGATCTATATTTTGGGTTTTTTTTAATAAAACAATTTGTAATTCTTATCGATTATAACGAAAATTGTTTTTGACTTCAGTTGTGGTTAACAATGAATGACATTTCAATGACGAATACCTTTCTCACAACTCCTACTTTGCCTTGAATTGAGTCAAACCAAACCAAATATTCCGGTCTTTTGTTTATATAAATTCTTAATTCATTTCTTAAGACAACAAATATATTTTCAAAGCAATTAAACTGTTTTAAGAATCGCATGAATTTTTAGGCATTTAGTTATTAAAAAACAATTGGATTTTTGAAAACATTTTGATTTATCAAAAATTTATACGCTTTGACATATCAGTGATACATAACCTTCCAGTGCTGGCACTCATCTATTTTTGTTCAAAATTATATTCTAAATCTATTTGTTCTGACACTGACCTTCACAACAATGTTGTCAGGGTGCTTTTAACTATAGATGGAATGACCCCTTAGTAGTGCAAATGACTTACAGTTGGCTTTAGTGTCGTCTTCACCACTGTCTCCATCAATGGTAAGGATTTATAGATATATTATAGTCAATGAGAAGAGAATTCATTCAGACCTGTCCTTCAAGTGCTTTTGTATCATATTATCCATAATTTAATTCAATATTTTTTAAAATTTCAATAAAAATACTTTCAAAATGAGGACCAAATTTAGCAAACATTTGTTTTAAGTGAACTTTGAATAAAATTCTTAAAATGTTTTCAAACATTACTTCAAAATCATTGTTAGAATTGATTTTATTTCATATAATTTTACTTCAATTTTCTCATTAATAGAAAATAAGTGAAATTAAATCAAATTTTCTTAAAAGTTATTGATTTTAAGTGAAGGTTTGATCCAAAATCACAACCCATTTGATAATAATTAAAGAATTGAATTAAAAGATAAATAAAATTACAATTTTTTAACTAAAAATATATACTTTTAAAACAAATTATAAAACAATTGATAATAAGATTTAATTTTATTAATGATTTGACACTGAATTCAAAACTCAATTCAAAACTACTTTCACTAATAATGAGACAAATGTTTAAATATATTTAACGATCAAAGCCTTGGGGTTATGTGTGGTCTGAATGTCAACTTTGACCACACATTTCAAGATATAAGACAACATTTGTTCCGTATATCCTATAAGAAAGTACATCCTATTCGGTGCCATAATTTGGTGAACGATTCCAGTGATTACCACAAGATTTGCACGTCTTTTGATGATAACTTCAGACAAAAATAATCGATAAAATGTACCGAAAATGAATTTGCGGACAAAGACGTCGTCTATCATCTGCTGACTGGTCTGAGTTCGCTCCACACCCAACAGACTGGATGTGTTCCAAGAGTTCCAGCCCTTCCTCACAGCTATATAATAGGGCGGATTTGCCATCTCATAAGTCATGGCAAACGACTTGTTTTTGGTTTTGCACCGAAGATAACGACCGGACACTTGCTTTTGGCCGACACATGTCGTGTGCACTGACCTCACACACCATGCCTTCACTCCTGTCCTCCAGTTCACCACAAATGGCATCTATTGTCACAATACAGACATCAATGAATTGATTGCTTTGACGTCTAATCACTGAATACTTACCAATGATTTGAACCCAATTTTGTTCATTGTTTTCAATATTTAAAACTTTTAATGAAAACAACTTTTGGTCACAATTTTGGTCACAAATATATAACGTACACAAAATTCAGTCACATTTTCAGACCCTTTGAGACAAATGGATATAAAGAGCCGAAGAATAGGCTGAAGGAGTGGTTGAAATGGTTGTAGAGATAACTGAAGAGCAGATGTGATTGAAGACAATACTGTCTGGTGCTGAAGAAGTGGCAGACGTGGTATGACGTGAAGATCGGCAATAGTAATGACGTGTAATAAACAACATGTGATTTATACGTAATTTCTTCCATTTTGGCACTGCTTTCAATGCAGTGAATGCTATGACTGAAAGTGACAGTCAATGGCATTACAGTCAGAGTAGGCCTTAATTGAGTGATGATTTGCAATGCGTTTCAATGCAACCAATCGTCTCATACGAGTTAACCACCGATTCATTAGCTCTTAGTTTGATATCAGTTTGCAATCAAATCATCGCTTATATTGTAATTGAGTCTCAAATCAGTTGATTGTCTTGTAATCAAACCATCGACAAAACTATGTTTATTTGGGACTTCTTTTCGGGTGTTTTAGGATTTTTGGGTAAGAGTTGGTTATGAAATGTGTTGACGTCTTGTGACCACCATTTGATCCATTGATGACAGGGTTGTGGAAAAAGAGCGGAAAACTATTGTTCTTGGGTTTAGACAACGCCGGAAAGACTACACTTCTTCACATGCTTAAGGATGACCGGATGGCACAACACGTCCCTACTCTTCACCCGAGTATGTCTTCATACCTATGACACCATTCATACCATTAATCGTTGTCTTCATTAGCCTCTGAAGAGCTATCAATCGGTAACATCCGGTTCACCACCTTTGACCTCGGAGGTCATCATCAGGCGAGACGTGTGTGGAAGGACTACTTCCCGGCCGTCGACGCCATTGTATTCTTGATCGACGCCTGCGATAGAGAGAGGTTTCCCGAATCCAAAGTGGAATTAGATGTAAACGAAACCATCGATTGATTGCATTTGTTCTCAAATTGATTTCAAATCTTAGAGTCTATTAACTGATGAACAACTGGCCAATTGTCCGGTCCTTATACTTGGCAACAAAATCGATAGACCCGGAGCTGCCGGTGAGGACGAGATCAGGTCATATTTTGGTTTACACGGACAGACCACTGGAAAGGTATGTCCTCTGTGTTCACACGTGTCACAAATGACATCAATTATTGACATTTTAGGGCAAACTCTCGCGCTCTGAACTACCGGGTCGTCCGTTAGAGCTGTTTATGTGTTCTGTACTGAAAAGACAGGGCTATGGAGAGGGGTTTCGTTGGTTAGCCCAATATATCTAATATTGATTTACATTTTATGTAAATTTAATTAAATATTTAAATAAATTTGTCTAAAATTTGCCCCTTTTTTAAGATATTGATCAGACGTTGAAATGATTTCTCAATGTTTTGATTAAATCACATTTAATTGATTTTATAAATGATATGCAAATTATAGTCTATTTTATGGCTAAAGTCATTCTATTGATAATTTTAGAGCATTTTTCCCCCTTTTAGTCTTCAATTAATTTTTAAAAAATGATTTTAATATAATTTATTTGCTCTAAAAAAAGGATTATTTTCGAGGCCTTAAACTTGAAATAATTGTAAATCTATTTATAGTTTAATTTTATTTTAAATAATTGTACTTTAAATGCAATAAACTCTCAAATTTCCGCTTTTTTAGCCATAATTGTATCCATGGATTGACAATGAGATCGACAATGAGTTTGCATTGTTTGCATCCAATCAAACCAATGACATATTTGTCGCAACTCTCAGTCATATCACGACCTTATGATTGATAATAATTATCTCTTCTAATGATTAGTCGAAAATATTTTACACGTCTTTTAAGACATCGATAAACAAATTGAATGATATTATCGAATGAGTCGAAAATCGGTCAAAGATTTCATTTATTGTTCATTTGATATTAGTTTAGAATTTGAGTAAAAATTGATTTCTTGAATGAAATCAAATATTTTACAAACGATTGGATAAATAAGTTTGAATGGAAGGGAGGTCTCGGGCCAGCCATTGGGCGTTCAGACGTACAGTTTCTATTGACTGTTGAACTGTTCGCTCTGTTCCGGGAAATGGGTTTTGACTGAAGAAGGTTTCGATTTCTTGTGCTCTCTCTTCAGTCGTAAAGTTTTCTGAGACATACTATTGAACAGACAATGAGTTATTGGTTTGAAATGACATTCATTATTGTTTGCAAACCTTCACCAAAGTTGTAACCATAAACCCTCCCTGATATCTGTTTCTCAGCTCATCCTTATTCTGTTTGACGAAATCCCAGGCCAACTCTCGTCCAATCTTCGTCAGAGCCACACCTGCGATGAATCTGATCGAGTCCTGGAGTCTGACGTCTGGCTATAATTGAGATTTAAGTCATTATTATCAAAACTAATGATATTTTGATTGCAAACCGAAAGCGCAAAATCGAGAACTTTTGCGACACGATTGGAATCGTTGACATTTGCCAGAGCTCTGGACAAACGATTCCGTTCTTCGTGTAGATCTGATTCGCGGTAGAGCTGCAAATAATTGGATTAAAACAACTAAAAGTAATATATTTCGAGATTTACTTTAAACAAAGTGTCGAAAGTCTTGTCATCACAATCGAAAGAAACGGCGCGATAGACAGAAGACCGGAGGTCAGGAGGAATGACATGAGTGCCGTTGAAGTGCGATTCGAAGAGCTTTTTTGATTGAGATATAACTGAATGATCTCTAAAAGTGACCAAACGGTCAATAATGTTAGTCCTGAGCAAAGTGTCCAAATGAGTCTCCCCTTTGATCGGTTCCCAACCCAGTCGTGAATATATTTTCGAAAGCAATTTTCGACCAAAATCATGGAAAAGGGATTCCAGTTCTGTGTGATTCAACAGCTGATTGAGTTGTCCCAGACATCCATTAATGGAGTTCCAAACAGAATAGTTGTCTTCGGTAGAGAAGGCTTCCATCAGTTTAAGAACATCAACGGTTGACGACAGTCCCGACTGAACCATTGCGAACATATCGTTCTGAAGACTCAACCGATCCATAGGAGGAAGGGTTTTATTCTCGACGGCTGGCAGTAATTGGTTAAACATTTCCGAAGAGTATTGGACTCGATATAAGCCAATGGTATTCGGATTCAATTTAATCCACTCGTCTTTACCCACATTTGGGACAACGATTTCAATTGTTTTTGAGTCCATGAGTACTTCAGTCTCTATTTTGCTTGGATTAGAGGCTCTACTGATGGACACCGGAATCATCCAAAGGACGTTGGCCTCAGAGGGCGGCACTTTGCCGTCGGCGCAGAACTTTTCTTGGGTTAGAGTCAGAATACGATTGTTTCCGTCATTACGTGAAGAGACCTTCAGTTGAGTTGGTTTTAATTGACTTTTTATGGATCAATAGAATGGAAACACTCACTGATATAACTGGAAATCCCTTTTGTTTGGTCCAAGTGGTCATCAGAGCTCTTACAGGTTTATTACTCGACTCCTCGAGAGATGTCCACAAATCTTCAGTTACGGTATTCTTATAGCTATGACGAGTCAGATATAAATTCATTCCTTTGCGAAAGAGCTGTCAATAGAAGTGATTAGAATTCAAATAATTCATTGAAAATCAGTACTTCGTCTCCAATAAACTCATAAAGCATCCGAATAACAGCCGATCCCTTATTATAGGAGATGGTGTCGAATATTTCATCGATTTCTGATGGATGTCCGACCGGTACTTCTATTGGGTGCGAGTTGTGGAGAGCATCCAACTCGAGGGCAGGAATGTATGTGTCGATTACGAATTGGGTCCAAATGTGGTACTCTCTGAAGAGGTGATCCACACAAAGAAATTCCATAAATGAAGCGAACCCTTCATTGAGCCAAAGATCTGATTAATGAAAGAAACAAATAAATAATTGATATATAGATTGGATGGAAATGACTGACGCGTCCACCACTCCATTGTCACTAAATTGCCGAACCATTGATGAGCCAATTCATGGGTAACCGTTAGAGCAATGCCTTGTTTAACGATTGAAGAAGTGTTGAGTTTGTCCACTAAAAGACAAGTCTCCCTATACGTAACCAGACCCCAGTTCTCCATAGCACCCGACGCAAAGTCCGCGATCGCTATCAGATCCATTTTCGGCAAAGGAAAGGCTATATTGAAGTAATCCTTATAATAAGGAAGTGATTTGACGGCCACTTCCAATGCGTATAACCCCTGCTCTTTTTTGCCCACAGGTGTGTACACCCTTACGAGCACACCATCGCTAGACTTTTCCTCAACGTAATCGTATTCTCCGACAATGAATGCCAACAAATAAGTGGACATAACAGGAGTTGTCGCGAACTTCACTTCTCTTAGGTTTGAGTCGTCTTTGAAAACAGTATCTGAGATGACATTCATGTTTGAAAGCGCGACTCTATTTGCCGGAACCACAAGAGTTATATCAAATGTGGCCTTCAGTGCCGGTTCGTCCCAACAGGGAAAGGCCCGGCGGGCGTCTGTCGGCTCAAATTGAGTGACTGCCGCATACCGTTCCTCTTGTCCGTCAGCGCTCATATATTTGCTTCGATAAAACCCTTTAAGGGTGTCATTGAGAGTACCGGAGAATTCAATGCTCAATATACCGGCGCCAGTACTAAGGGTTTGACTGAATTCAAGAGAAGCCGTTTCTGTGTCGGCGTTGATCTCAATCTTCTCCGCATTTATGGCTTAAATAAACAATATTTTAATAATTATTTTCAACCAAAATATCAATACTTTTTCCGTTGTCTGACACAAATGAAGCCACACTTATGTCGACGTCGAGGACATTCAAAACTATTTGTTTGGTCTCTTCGCTGACCATAACTTTGATGGCTTCTGATCCACTAAATGTGAAACTCTTGAGGTTTGGTCGGAAAGTGATCTCATAGTTAATTGGTGTCACTTTTGTTGGCAGTCGTTTGAACTCAACTTTTGATCCTTTCATTGTCGCTGAAATGCCGGCAAAACTCTTACCAAATATTAATAATCTCTTGGTTTTGAAAAGAGTTGAAGAACTGATGAAATGATATTCTTGTGGAAAGAATTGAAATGAACTCAAATTTAATAGACTTTTGTTTGCATTTATTATAGACTTAATTAACATTATATTCAATTGAAACCAAACTATCATTCGTTAAATGCATTGCATTTTGCAATTCATTGTTCAATACATTATTCAACAACTTATGACAAAAACCAATTTTATGTACCAATCAATGAAGAGATTCAATTCAACTCACCTTAAGATTAATTATTAATCAAATTTATGATAAAATTTTAGTTAAAATTAATTTGTAATTCAATTGTACAACAAATACACAACTAATCCTAAACACATTCAAATACAACGTGACGTTCTTTTGTGACCCTTTTTCTGCCCCTATCAATACAATAGACTAAATTGGGAAACACAACTCATTCACAAAATACGTTCTGTATTTCAATCCTATGAAACCCTTTTTCTAAACATCTTTGAGTTATTAATCAAAACACAAACACTTATTCACTATTGAGTTGACGTTGTTTGTGAAGAGAGTCTGAATTGGTTTGAGTTGTGATTGTTTGCAGATTTGTTGTCAATATTTAATTGGTTTTAATTTATTGATTTAAACACAAATCAATGCATAGGTTATTGACATCGATTTGAATGCTTCAGACCATTGAATCCCTGTCTCGATGTCAGCAGTGATTCCAGAAATAAGAGTCTATTCGCCATCAGAAACAATTGAATCCAATGTCAAAGACAACAGAAGTGCTATTGAGAGCACTTCTCGAATCGATGTCACCATTAAATCAATGCCTGAATTGAGTGAAAGAGAGCCGAAGAATGAGTCGAAGAGTCGACTGATTTCGTGGGACAACACTTTTCATATGCGAAACATGAATCTAATGAACTTCGGGACCAATTGGTCGACAAATCGCTCCACATATCGATCGCACGCAATGTCTATTCACAGACAACGAATGGGCGGAACAACCAGTACTGCAAAGTCTTTGAATATATTGAGACAAACACTTCAGCCGACAATCAATAAAGAGATCAATGAATTGATTCAGAAATATTTGGACCGATTCTTCCGACCGGCCGTTGAGAACATCCGCGGTAATAACGGCGCGAACTCTGTGTCCGAACAACACATTCAGTCGGTTTGTCGACAAATACTCGAAGAGTCGAAGAAAATGTATTTCACAGGAGTTTTCACCCGATCTAACAGTCCTTCAATGAATGCTCTCTTCTCTAACAACTGCGACAACCTTTCAGACAATGAGAACAATAATCCCACTCCAGAGCCCCGACCCGTCGGACGACCCAAACGTGTCAAAGACTCTGACAGTGACTCTGAAGTCAGTTCTCTTCTGACACTTAAACCAATTCCAACGCGAAAGAAAGTATCCAAACATTCCTGTCGTGTAATTCCCAGTCAGACTGTCCTCAAGAGTCAGGCCTCAGTCAAAGCAAGTCAATCGGATGCCACCAAAAGAGTGAAACGCGATTCCAGAAAATGGGACCCAAAGAGACTGTCGACGCAAACGAAGTTCGTTTTGGGCTCAAGAGCTAACAAAGCCCTGGGGTTTGGGACTACGAGAGGAAGACTTTACACCAAACACGCCGACCTCTTCAGGTATATCGGAGACCAAGAGGACAAGCAATGGCTTCACGACAACCATCTGATGCCACCCGCGGGCGGAAGAGCTTATCTACTCATTAAGGAAGACATTATGGATTTGATTGAGTCCGATGAGTATAGGAACGCACAGGGAGTTAATGCTAATGATATGGGAGAGGGATTCACTGTCCCGGAGAGTATGATAATGAAAATGGCGACAGTTATGGACAATATGCGGAACAGCGATAATCCGCGTAAAAAAATTGAGAGTAAGTCCAGAACTTTGGCCACGACTTCAACTTCTTTTGCAGACAATTGTAATTCAATTCAATTGATTGAAACGACAGAGACTTCATTAGATCCGAGTCGTCCAAACAGTGGTGCCGTCTCTCCGAGTGATGACTTAGAGATATTGAGCGCCGAAATGCCGTCAACAGATCCCTCGCCATTCAGTATCGGCGCCTCTTGTTTTGAAAGTGATGTCAGTCCTAATGAAAATCAGGAAATATCTCCCATTCCTTCAGACATAAGCACTAATACATTGAGCGAAATGTAATATAAATTCTAAGACAGTTGTAGTAAAACAACTCTAATGTACGGTATATTTAACTACCGGTGCTATTACTCGATCATTGTTTCGCTCATACATTAAAATAGATTTAAATTAATTTGAAAATCATTTTTAATTTCAATCGTTTCGAGAATTTATAAAATTGTAAAAATGTTTTGTTTTGTTTTGAAATAAATGTTTTGTTTTTAAATTGTTTTGAAATCATTTGAATAACGAAACAAAAAATGAAATCATTTTTATAATTGATTTTCTCATAAATGATGAAATCAATGGCAATCAAATGAAAGCAAATTATTTATCAATTGTAATGACATCAAAAATGTGAAAATTATTGGATCCGACGGTTTGTAATGGAATCAATTGGTTAGGGATGAGATGGTAGGGATGAGATGGTAGGGATGAGATGGTAGGGATGAGAGGGTTAGGGATGAGATGGTAGGGATGAGAGGGTTAGGGATGAGAAAAATAAAGTTTTGAACCAATCCTTTGAACTAATGTTTAAATTATTTGTAAATCCTTTTCATCACTACTTATGAAGAGAATAAAAAATTATTTTTATTTTAAATTTTTATTCAAATAAATAAATATTTTTATAAATTGACAAAAAGTTTTGACTTAAATAATACACAAAATTGTTATTTTTGGCACATTTTTCATTCAGATATAAATATAAATTCATTTAAACGATAAACAGAAAACATTTGAGAATTGGATAACAATTTGAATGATAGACAAAAACAATAAAAAGTAAATATAAAGAAAACTGAAATAAAAAATGGAAAAAATGCTTAAAATAGTTGTAGAAAATAATGTTATATTAATATAATATAAATACAGATCACTATAAACACAACGAAACAATTGTCTCGAAATGCCATTCCTATAGCGCCCACCCTTTCTGTATATTCAGTCTTTGATAGTCTGATCACTAGATTGTTATCAATAGAGAAATAAATGATTATTTCATTCAATAATCAATAGATTTGAAGTAAAACTATATATTCATTACATAATTAAAGAGTATTTTTGTTTTGTTTTGTTTTATATAAATTTCAAACAATATTCTCATTCATAGAAACTATTCGTTCATTAGTTATGTTATAATGACTTGAATTTCAATAGAATTTCAATTCAAAAACCGGTAAATGATTTGAAGCAATGATTCGATGACAAAAATGAAGACTAAATGCAATTTTGAGACCATTTATAGGTTTAATCAAATATCAAAAGAAGGCGTCAATTGATTCTAAGCCAATGGATGTCCCGAATAGACATCTTTGGATTCGTCGTTACTATTGATATCATTGTCAGATATCAGAAGATTTCGTTTTTCTTCATTTTCTTCACTGTTTTGTGACATTTCATACAAAGGATTCGCAAAATTTGTGCTCTTTTTTCAAAATATATAAAATTGTTTTCAATGAATAGAATTTGATTCAAAGATGTATTACCTTATCGTTAACCTCAAGTGTGAAGGAACGGCTCAATGCATGGCTTGGACTCAAGTCATCGTCGAAGTCGTCGCCAAACATAGGATTACTTATCTCCACATTTTGAGCGCTTTCTTGCATTCGTTGGTGAAGAAAGTGTCGATTACTGGCAATAAGACAACAAATCATTAATCAATTGTCACTCAAATCACGTTTCGTTCAAATCAATACCTTTTGCTTATTTTGAAAGCAAAGACACCGATAAAAAGGGCCAAAAAGAGTATCAAAAGTATTGCTATCGGAATCACAGCTATTAATATCCATTTAGTAGTTGTGGCCAAAGAGTACGAATCGGTTTCCAATTCAGAAGCTTTGCTGAAGATAATTGTCTCACAGCGAAGACCTGCGAAGCCTTGACTACATCTGAAGACACAATTCAAACAAAGAAAACAACATTTGATTCAATTGTTCAAAAGAGAAGTGTTTAAAGAATTTCATAAAATCCAACTCAAAGTCATAACTCACTCGCATTTGGGACTCATTTGGCGGTCTTCGGACACAATACACGTGCCGTCATTTAAACAGAATGAGTTACAGATAGGACTGGTGTCGATCTCACATAACGGACCCATCCATCCGGAGTTGCACTGACAATAAGGCTCTTTGTCTTTGGAAAGCCTACAGTGGCCTCCGTTATGACAAATGACTTCATCACATGATTTGGCGATAAATCGTTCACAAAAGGCGCCCATAAAGTGGTGCCGACATAAGCAGGTGTTGTGACCGTGTTCTGACTTAGTTGGCATACATGTGCCACCATTACGACAACCACAGAGGTTTTGTTCACATCTCTTTCCCTGATATCCATCAGGACAGACACAAATGGCTTTTTTGGCGTTCCTCTGACAGGTGCCACCATTTAGACAGGTCTCTTTACAACTGTCTGTTTCGCACCGTTTCCCACTAAAGCCCGGAGCACAGGTACATTGAGGCATTCCCGCGACCACTGAACAGTTGCCTCTATCGCAGTATTGATCGCAAACCGACTCATGACATCTCTCTCCCGAAAAGCCTGAAATCATTGCAAAAAATGAGTCAAATATTAAATTCAATTACAATATGTGAGACCTGGAGGACAGACACATCCATAGGTTTGGTCTTCTTTTTGTGAACAATGGCCAAAGTTTTGACACTTCATTGAAACGCAATTTTGACATTTCTGACCGAAAAAGTCTGAATGACAGGTACAGACGGGAACTCCGTGTTGTATATTACAAGTGCCGCCATTGAGGCAATAGTTGTCACAAATATGTGACGGTATTTCACACCTTTCGCCCACCCATTCGGGAGAGCACTCGCATCGGAGTGGAGGATGATTTGGATTACTGTTGGACAAGAGGTCAGGATAACAGTGCCCTTTGTTCTTGCAATAACCCGAGCATCGGTAGCGATCACATATGGGGCCGTCAAAGCCTGGAGGACATAGACATTTGGGAGTGTCGTCCGTATCGTAAAAACATGTCCCAGAGTTAAGACATTCCAAATCACACTTATTAGCGATCGGACTGTTTGTCGGAGTGCAGACAACAGAACCACTGTCTTCGCCAACAGGGGTTTCAGTCATTTCATTACTGCAAAGACAGACAGCTTTGATAGAGGTTTGGGCGACACAAAGAGCCCCTTCTCCGCAGTGCTTCTGAGAACAGGGGTTTTCAACCAAACGATTTTGTTTGTTCTCCTGAACAATGACAACATCACTGGCTTTATTCAAACCCCTGACCAAATGGGTTATATTCCCGGAACCAAATTTATTGATCCGGAAAATGGCGTTATTATGAAAAGTGCTCACAAAGAGGTTGTCCTCAAAAACTTCAATTTTGTAGGGCTTGTCTTCAGTCGAATTAAAGGACTTAACAATATGTCTGTTCTTTCCATTTATGTCAACCGTTTCAATAGTACCCGCTTTAGGATCCGTCCAATAGATGCGATTCGCGGCATAGTCTATGGCCAGACCTGTTGGCCAAACCATATTCCTCTCGACAAGAGTTCGTCTCATTGTTCCGTCGAGTCGTGCTCTGAATGGATAATAAAATGACAATTCAATTAAAGATGCAATCGATGGCTAACCTCTCAATCTTGGCCTTCCGGCCCCAATCGGTCCAGAATATGAATCCCGATTTGGGGTCAACAATGATATCGTGCGGTTGATCCAAATCATCGCTAACTAGAGTTCGTTGCACTGATCCGTCAATCGTAGAGATGGTAATAATGGCGGCGCCGGCATCGACCCAATAGAGGTTCTTTGCGATCCAATCGACGGCTATACCTCTCGATGCCATTAAACCCGACGCTATTGTTATGGGTTGTGATGAGGTTTGAATGACATCTCTCTTAGCTCTAGACTCGGATGAGTTGTCGTCAATCATCGGCGCATCGAATCTATAAACACTTCTGGTGTGGAAAGACGTCCAAAAAAGTGTAACTTTGTCTGATTCGTACATCACATCGAATGAGTCAATACGACTGGCTTTGGACACGTTGGACAGTATGTCAATCAAGGCTTGAACTGAATGTTTATATGGATTCACTTTTCTCAACCCGTTCTCACTCGCCACCAAAAGAACGGCCGGTTCTCCCATTGCAACACAAGAAGTATTATCAATCATTGGTTTCATGTATCCCTGAGCGCAGGCACAGGTATGGTTACCCGCCTTTTTAGTTAAACAGAGCTGAGAACAGGTCCCAAAATGACAGACAGAAAGATCGCAATTGTCTTCGTCTGAAATTATCTTAGAATTAGCTCTGAATGAAATCAAAACTTTTATTGGTTTCAAACCTGAATTGTCACCGCATTCGTCGTTACCATTGCATACATTCCCCAAATCAATACACTTATTATTAGAGCACTGGAACTGTTTGGGCGAACAGTGCTTATGATGTGAACAAAAGACAGAGTCTTCATCGCTATTATCTCCACAAGAATCCTTTCCATCGCAAACCTTTTCATTGGATATACATATATTGTTCTTACATCTGAACCTTCCCGGAGGACAGGCTATTGTCGAACAGCGCTCAAGTGATTCATCTGATCCATCGCCACAATCGTCTTCACCTGATATATAGATTTGAATGAAACAAATGATTCAAAATGACTTCAAACTGATCCGAACCATCGCAACGCCATAAGGCGCTAATGCATTGCTGACTATCGCACAGAAACTCAGATGACATACAGGTGTTGCCGCACGACCTCTCGTCACTGCCATTAGGACAGTCAGCATCACCTGTTCAACAGTCAGTTCAAGTTCATTACATTTCAATATAAGTTGAGAAAAATTTAGACAAAATTGAGTGAAAAATGCATTAAAAGTTGAATTGAATGGAAAAGTGTTGTCACAAACCATCGCATTTCCACTCATTAAGTATACAGAAGTTACTGTCCTGACAGTGAAATTCATTTGAACCACAGGTTATATTACATCCCATTTCATCGCTTTTATCTACAATTAATAATTATTTACAAAATGAAAAGGTATGTCATATACGGTGCTCACCTTCACAATTATAGACTCCATTACACCTCCAGAGCGAACGAATACATCTGCCATTAGAGCATCGAAACTCATCTTCAGAACACTCTCTGGGCTTACAGTTCTGTTCGTCGCTATTGTCTCCTATTTATAAAAACAGTTCACATTGAAAACCACTACAAATGATGCCATTCCTCACCGCAATCGTCTTCGAAATCACAAAACCATCGATCTGTGGATCAGATATAAGACGTGTTATTGAGTAAATGTGAGCAAAGGCTAAGTATAACAGATCTCACTCGGAATACACTTATTATTATTGCATTTGAAATAGTTTTCATTACAAGTGGACAACTTGTCTCTGCAGGACTCGGGCTCGTCCTCCTGTCCCACACAGTCGAAATCTCCGTCACATTTCCAGCTAATGGCAAACGAATATAACTTTAAATGATTTCAATTGACATGAAGTGAACCTCAAAGGAATGCATCGTCCGATTTCACACTTGAAGTAATTGTTAGCACAGGTACGGGTCGTACAGTTCTGCAGTTCGTCTGAATTATCGCCTAAGATATGATATAATGTAATGACATGTCATTTGTTGTCTTAAGCAAACTCTCACCACAATCGTCGTCCCCTTTAATCCATAGAAGAGATAATTAGTTATTAATAGAAATTAAAATAAATGTTAGATTATATCAAATGATTGCATACCATCACAGGTCCAGACCTGAGGTATACACCGATTGTTCAAACATTTGAATTGATTATTAAGACATGTCTTTTCAGCTGAAAAAAGATAACATTAAATACATAAAAAATTACTTCATTAAAGCTTTCGATTAATTTTTAATAAAAACAAACTTTTATTGAATAACAAATGTTATAATTTTTGCCATTTCTTATAAAACTTACGACAATTCAGTTCATCGTCTTTTTGTGGACAATCAATCAGACCATCACATCTACTATTGATACCGATGCAATGGGCGCCTACCGTTCCATTGGCCGAGCACTTGAATTGACTCGGAAGACATGTGTATTTGTCTGCAAAACATTTCAATCAATTCTTTTCTTTCAATACACTCTTCGAGTCATTAATACCACAGCCTTTTTCGTCACTGATGTCATCGGAACCGCATTGCGAAACGCCGTCACAGAGTTGAGAAGGGGGTATACAATGAAGATTATCGCATTGAAACTGCCCGGGACTGCAGTGAAAGGCAGGACAGTCTGACGGCTCATCTGTTCAATATTGAAAACATATTTCAAAAGTGAATAATCAAGCAATAAATGGCTAATAAAGTCAAAGATGACAGACCCGAACCATCCCCGCAGTCGTCCTGAGTGTCTGTATTGAGAAACACAATTAAAACCAATGATTGGATTGAAAACGGCTCAAAACAAACCGCATTTCCACCAAAAGGGGATGCAATTGAAGGTTGAATTGCAGACAAACTGAGAAGTCGTGCAGTTATTAACACAAGTTTTGTCGTCTTCTTTGAGGACAAAGTTTTCCGGACAGACACAAACACTGCCATCATTTGGTTTGAGTAGACACAAAGTACTGCAGGTATTGTTCTCACATGGATTGCCATTAGGGAGAGGGAGTTGTCTGTATGGATGATATATGTGTAAATCCATGGGTCGATGCGCTGTAGTGATCAAAGTGGAGGCGTTATTGCAATGGTATTTGTGACAGAATTGGATTCCTTTGGTCTCCCAATCACTCCAATACAGTGTGCTCTCAAACACAGTCAACGCGAAGATGTGGTGAACAAGACTTGAGGTCTTTCTGCTCACCACTACGTGTCGGTTCCGTCCCTCTAGATCTGTGACTGCAATATAGTCTTCTCGGGCGTCGGCATAAAAGAGCTCTCTATTGATGTAATCAATGGTGAGAGCGTTAGGCCACCCGAGGCTCTCATTGATCAGTATAGTGAAGTTCGATCCATCCATTCCCGCTCTACCTATGTATGGATTCTCTCCCCAATCAGTCCAATAGAGATAACTAATGAGAAAATGGATCTTAAATTTTGCACAAATTATTGCATTAAAACAAACCCTTCGTATGGATTGAGTACTAAAGCGCGCGGTTCTTCCAGTCCTTCTTTGATAAGAACTCTACGATATTTGCCATTGAGTTGTGAGACTTCAATTGTATCCTTTCCCTTATCACACCAATAGAGGTTCCTGGCCACCCAATCCACTGCTATACCATCTGGGCTCTGGACAGTGGCTGAATGCAGGGTCTGTTCACTTGAGGTTTGGTTGGAATTGGTTTCACACAACCGTTTGATAGAACTGCCCAAAGCTGTCACATCTGACCAATATATACACCGTTCCGACCAATCGAAATCCAAAGCGACAGCATTTGTGAGATTGCGGACAAGAAGTTTGTTGTCATGTCCTTTGGTATCGATTTGTCTGATGTAATACCGGTTTGAAAAGATAAGAGTCGAAGGAACGGTACTGTTGGCCTTACAGGTGAGGCCCCCATCGATGGAAAAGTAATTCTTATCGCAAGAACAGGCGTACGAGCCATAGGTGTTGCGACAGTACTGACTACAAGGCCTCAAAGTTTTGCATTCGTCGATATCTTTACAAATCCTTCCGCCGTCTAAGGCCTCGAAGCCTTCAAAACAACTACACTTATAGCCAATGGGCATATCATCACATCGTTGGGCGCACTGTATCTTTGACTCACATTCATTGACATTACAACGCGATTCGTCGGTGTAGTCACCTATAGGTCAAGTCATTACTATTGGTTCACTTCAATCAAACACTAATTCATACCGCAATCGTCGGCACCGTTACATAAGAGGTCAGCTTCGATACAAATGGCATTTTCACACTCGAACTTTCCATCAGAGCATTTGGTTGTGGATATGTTGTGAGCGCACAGACCAACTGATTCGTCCTCTTCGTCGTGACAGTCATTGATCCCATTGCAGAGCCAAGTCTTAGGAATGCATTTTCGATTTCGACACTCGAATTGATCGCTCGAACACTTAGCGAAAGCACAGTTTTCGGGTTCGTCTGATTTGTCGCCGCAGTCGTCGTCTCCGTCACAGTAAAAGGTTTGTAAAATACACTGATAGTTAAGGCACTGAAACTCATTGTGTTTACAAATCGATGCATTACAGCCGTGTTCGGGATGTTCGTCACTGGCATGACTGTCCCCGCAATCATTTTCACCTATAGTTTGAAGAGAAAGTCATTGAGAGTTTGATCGAAAATGTTGATGTCATGCAAACCATCGCAGATCCAAATCAATGGAATACATTGACCCGTATTATTGCACCGAAACCAGTCGTCCGGACAGGTCCTGGTTCTACAGTCTTCGGTCTCATCGCTTCCATCGCTTTAATAGAGTTGATAAGAGATGGCTTGAAATAAGATCTCAATTCCTTAGGACGAATACATACCTACAGTCCTGATGTCCGTCACATCTGTTTGGAAATGAAGAGTTTTTGTCTTAAATGGAATTGATTTCAATATACTTTACCTCCAAATGGTTGGAATGCAATCAGAATTATTGCACCTGAATTGGTCCGCCTGACAGCCATAGTCACAGTTCTCCTCATCAGAACTAAACGTCCCGTTCCTGTCGTCGCAATCGTTGTCCCGATCACTGATTAGTACCACAATTATTAGTATTTCATAAAAATGTTTAAAGTATGACATGCCCCTGTTTAGGGTGGTATTTTAGGGGCAAAGGAGGTTCTTTTGGTTGTTTCGTGAATAATTATAAATA
>JAQIXR010000671.1:0-21789 GCA_034700825.1 Quadroppia sp. Gr-Ori-00064 | reverse complement strand
CATTCGCACTCAGTGTTTGCGTACCTATTGTTACGGTTGTCTGGGGTTCAGAGCCGAAGCTTTTACGGATAAACAGTTTATTTCGTTACGAACTGTAATATTTGTTGAAAAAATTCATAGATATTTCAAAATCATATAAAAGTTTTTATTCTAATGTCATTCAATTGAGTGTTTGATTCAAGTATTTATTTATTATTAACCAATAATTTGAAAAATAATGAAAAAATATTCTCTAAAAAAAATGTTTAACTTTTGTTTTGCATTAAAATTCTTCACAAATTAAATGAATTCTCATCACAGTAAAGGACCCGGTACTAAGTCTGATGAGATCATTGGCCACACACTAGTAATTGACGCATCGGAAGCGCATTCATTGGCCGTCAAGAATGTCGGCTACGACTCGATTGAGATCTTTTTGTATTCAATTTATAAGCAATTTATATGTGAAATATGTTTAAACAAATTTAGAATTATGAATAAAATTCAAAAAAAGTTGACAAAAAGTATAGAATTTGTTCGATTGTATTGAAAATGAATAAAATTTAAGTTTAAAAAATTAATTGATTTTTATGTCGAAATAATGTTAAGAAATCTTTTCATTTGATTTCATCAGCTATGAAAAACACCTTGATCATTCATTGACGTAATAGAATGCGTATTTTAAGGGGCTTTCGAAAGATCAAGACATAACTTGATTATAATAGTCATCGTATATAAGAAAAAGATTCGGATCATTCATTAGTAGAAGGGGTATGAAAATGAATGGGCGAGTGGAGTGCAGGGTGAGTTTGATAATCGAATGAGACAAATAGCACTCGCACTGTAATCCACGTACTTTTAATAAAAGTCCAACTATTCGTTACACAATCGATGTCTTAATCCAATGATTGGACGCTTTATTCACTAATGACTTCCGTATGAAATACGTATGAAATGCAGACATTCATTGGTATAAAAGTCGAACGAAAACGTCGTTTAATATTCATTAACTGTTTATTGAGATCTCATTCACAACAAAAGCATTGATTTTCAATTACACGAACAAAACATTTGTTTGAGATAATGAAAATCAATTCCAACAGCGCTCTACTCGTCCTCCTCATAGTGGTGTCATGTATGGTACACTTAGACCTGGGTAAGATTAAATAATTATAGTGTGATAAAATGCCTGCTATTTTTGCTTGGATTTTACTCAATCTATAATTCTGTAACAAATTAATACACGATTACAAACGCATTGTATTTATCGTATTATAATAAAATGAAATTCTTTCAAAGAGATGAGAGTTTTGTTTTTCGCCATAAGTTATTCATAATTCTATATACAATACAATTGACGATTCATTTATTATCCATTTATTATACATTGTTATATTGTTTAATAAAACTAATAATTTTTTTAATCCGTTTAGCAAAATTGAGGGACTGTAAAAAGAACGACGATTGCAAGTTCAAATTTAACGGAAAGATATATGTTGTAACTTGTAAGCCATATGCTGATGGACATTATGGATTCTGTAAGCAATCACATTTATATTTACTTTACATTTTTATTTCAAATGTTATAATATAATCTCTGATGCATATTATGTGCACATATCTGCTTATTATATTTAAATCATTTGTTATTCATAATGATTTCTATTGAAATAAAATAATGTTCAATATTAACATTTCCCCCCCCCCCCTTAAAGCTGTAGTAAAATTTTAGCCAGCTCAATTTTAGTTATTTTGTGACAGGAACTCACCAGTCACCACAGGGATCATCCACCTCCTTGCTATTATAATCCATTCTGTAGGGAAAGAATGAGTGAAATTATGTATTTAAGAATTTGTTCCTTATTCCTTTACAAGGTTTTTCCGTTATTGGAGGTAACTGTAAAGACAGTAATGATTGCCCTGGTGTTCACACATGTAACTCAGACCATAAATGTAAGATCACTTTCTATACTATTATTCATTTTAAAGAAAAAATCTTTAATTAAAATGTATTTTATTTTTGTCTCGACTATCAATATTAGGCTGCCTTATAAAAGGTACGACTTGTTATTTATCTAAAGACTATGAATGCTGTTCTAAAAGATGTGAGACAACTTTGGATGATTTGGATTATGGTAAATGTGGTTAATAATTATAATATTTACAGTTGAATATCAATTGTTGTTACGAAACAATTGTTAAAAACTATAGTTATTGGAAACTAAATTAAAAACTAATTATAGTTTATATGAAAATCAGATCTTTTTTTCAAAATTATATTTTATTTATTATTAAATGATATTTTGTTTGTTTGAATATATTTAATAATGTAATAATTTATTTAAATATAATTATAAAGATTTTTGATTTAAATAAATAAAATGATATTCAATTAAATTCATTGAAATATACTATATTACAAATTTTTTTTCTCATTACCACATAATTCTCATTTCAATTCATCGTATAGTTTGCTGTTGTTGTCAATGATATTGATGTAAGAAATAAATTCTTTATTAATAATAACCAGTGTCGGGTGGGCCCAAATCAGTTATCAGAAGTTGGTTGGAATGCAGAGGGTATTATTACCGATGTCGGTTATATGAGTTTTATAATAGGTTAAATAGAAAAAAAACGACATTTTTTAAATAGAATTTTGCTCTATTTCTTTCCCTGATCTCATGAAGATAATTCTGAACAAAGGGATATTTAGATCACTGTATAGCAAAGAAATCCTCAAATTTTGGTCAGGATCAGACTTGACCAGCTCCTGCAAGACAACTTTTTCAAAATTCACCGTCGGTCATTTTTTGGGAAATATTCAAGACTTTTTAAATCTTTTTCACCATTTTTGTATTGAGCAACAAATATTTCTTCTAAATATATGAAACAAATATTTTTGCAGTCTTTGTGGCCGGGAATTTCCGGCGGTAAAAAATGAAAAAATATTTTTTAGAAATTCGCGTCGGGAAAGGTGGTCATGGAGTGCTTGGACACAAGTTTAGATAATTTTATTGATGAGCAAAATTAAGAGTAACATTCGTACTACGAATTAGCAAATAAACAAAATTTGTAATTATTTAATTTGAACTAAAAATACAGAGTTAAAAATGATGCACTCAGAACGAATTTTATAACTATTTTTCCTGATATATCTTTTTTGGTGAAATTTCGCGATTTTTAATTTCACCTCTTTTGGAGTTGGGTATAGGCATTCCGATGTGGAAAGCTCTTTTTCCAACACCTTATCTAGGAAAATGATATACATTTGTATTTACTATTATCATGACGCTAGGGGGTGCTGAAATACACCTGCGCAGCTTTAGGACACTTTGGACTCACTGCGCATGCGTATCACTATGTAAATTTTATGAAACATCAATTTAATATATATGGTCAAGGTTCAACTCAATTATCTCTTTCCGTTCCACGGGAAATTCTATTTTTAGTTTTGCTATTTTAAAAATCACTGAAGCGCCCCTGGAGTGAGATTAGCACAATATTTATTCCATACCATCCATTTGATCTTCCTCTATGGGCTCAATATGAAGGAACCATATAAGTCCATTTTTGGCCGAGATATATGCGATTATGTAATTCGGGTATTTCAAAATAGTCGGTAAATTGCCAATTTAAGGGTATTGCTATGAGTTGCAATACACATAAATTAACACATAAAAAACAAAGAATATTCTGTTATGTAAAAAGAATTATTTCACCCTGTTACATAAACCCCTGGACATAGAGACCCTTGGCCAGCGTAGCAGCCAGACTGTTGACGACAATCCACTTCGTGTTCGGCGCCGTTGCTTAAGTCGGCTTAAGTCGGATGAGATCATTGGCCATACACTAGTGATGACCGTAATGTCGGCTATGATTCGATTGAGATTTATTGGACACAAGAATCAGAAGAGAAGAGTTTAACACAAATCAACGGATATTAAGTTTACACTAAGAATCAATTCTCCGATTGGAGTGAAAGACAAATCACTAGCGAAGTTAAGTTGAATCAGAGCTCATAGAGTGAAGAAAGGGAGAAATCGAGTATATTCTCAGTGAAGACAATATTTATTATTGAAAAAAATAAAATATAGAAAAAGGTATAATTAAATACAGAAAGAGATTTTTGAGGAAAGTTATTCTCAATCAAGAAATTCATTTAATTGTAAAAATATATTTTAAATTATTGTATAAGTCATTAAAACTTTAGTATTTTTTTGTTGAGTTTAGTTTGAATAATATGTCAATGAATAACACATAAAACAAAAAGTTTTACAAAAATTATATTCTCTTTAAATGTATTCACAAATAAATGATTTTATAATTTTTAAGCAAATAATGAGAAATTAAAACACATTTAAATAGTATTACTGAAAGAGATTATCAAAGAATATTTTTTTCCACATTTAATATATGAAATATTTTGTTGAAATATTATCTCAAATTGTAATTAAAAATTTATTTTATTCTCCGTTAAAATAAATATCGATTTTATGTGAAAAATCATTAAATTTCTCATTCATATAAACGCTAAAAATTAGTTCATATTTTGATTCAATTATTAATTTTCTATAAAGAATGAATTTTTTTATTGCTTAAGCTTGATGCTTTAACGCTAGCTTTATTTATTCCTAATTATATTACTTAAAATTTAAATACAAATGTTCAACGAAATTATTAGGTATATAAATAAAGAATATATTCTGTAAAAATTTAACCTTAAATTCAATTGTGTTTTCATTAAAATCAAGTATTTTTAAAGAAATAATTTTTGATATATTTTAATAAAAATTATTTCAGTAAAAAATGTGGATAACCTTGCTCATTACTTAAGTTCATTTGTGTAACAACTTGTGTTTCAATTGGATAAGAGTTTGTTTAATCAAGAAAATTATTTTATTAAAAAAATATAATCTCATTTATGAACATATTTTTCATGAAAAGTTCATTGAATTCTCGCAGTATATTATGACTGAATTCTTGCAATAATTATTCTTTACAACAAATAGTGTGAACAATGATTTTGTTGTCGTTTTCGCTTATAATAGCGTTTCTATCAATTGGTAAACAGAATATTCTTTGTTGAATTAAAAACATAGAATAAGCTTGCTTATTTAAATTTACTAATTTACTTATTATATAAACTTATAGAATAAACGCTGATGAACCACTGCACGCTGGTATATTAGCATGTGAAATGAGAAAAATGATTTGATCTTGAAAATATTCGCTAGAAATTCAAATGTTAAGAATAGTATTCTATAATGAATGCGAGGGCAAAGACGCGGCCAATTATACGCTTGTGGCGCCATTCTCACAGCCGGCCCCTTGTGACAGATTGTATGGCCAAAAGCGTGACAATTATTTGGTGCAAGGTGATAAGCATGGTCAACTAGTGGTCAGCACATTGGTAACACTGGCTAATTCTGTATATTCCGCATATTCCGCTGGAGGTATATATAGCTTAAAACAGATTTTTTCGAATTTGTTTAACTTATTTAAAATAATATTTCACTCGTCTGTTGCTTAACAAGAAGTTAGACTGTATGCCAAATATTAATTTATATTTTTTTCCATCCCAGCCTACGGTCAGTCCGAGCGCTTGTTCGTCGCCACTGATGGTTCACTACAGGGAAAGTATTTGTACGATAAGAAAATCTATTTAGTGTTTGCATATCTCAAGAAGTGTTCGCCAGTTTTGGGTTATTCTTACGTGACGTACAAATCCGCTGAGCTTTTGATCAACGATAAGCTTGATATGAATGTCTTGATTTCGCCTAACGGTGCCTATGATGTGTTCAAGAAGGGCTGTACCACTGTATGCCGAGGGTCGGGATTTTATGTTTAAATTTGACAAAATAATTGGTTTTGGTTTTCATTGAAAATTTTATTCCTATTAATAAGAAAAACAGATTTTTATAATAATTTTAAAATAATTATTAATTTTTTATTAATATTGCATTTTTTATTGCTTGACCTTGATGCTTTATGGCAAAATATCATGTAATATATTCTCAATTATATTTTTAATTACAAAAGTTCAACGATATTATTGGGTATATAAATAAAGAATAAATTCTGTAAAAATTTAACCTTATATTCAATTGTGTTTTTATTTCTAAAATTCAACAATGAATTCAAAATTATTTCCTCTACTTTTCATAGCCTTCATTTCATTGGGTAATAAAGAATATTCTGTTCTTTAAAATTCCATTAACCCAGATGATTTTTATGTCTCCTTAGACACATGCTGTACGGTTCAAATCCTACGTATCTTCAACTATAACGACTGCGAAGGCAAAGACGCGTCCAATTATACCATAATATCTGCCCATTTGGACAGCAATGCCTGCGATCCGAATGACGATGACAGCGGTGACGATAGCTCTGGAACACAGCTCCGTCAGACGCAAGCACACGGCGTTTTGGCTGTGAACTCATTGGTAAAGTTGGCAAGCTCAGTTTATCCTGCAGGAGGTTAGTATTTGACAGAGCTTTATATAGAGCAACACCTTTAATGTGATGCATATTATTGTTGCAAATTTTATGAAATCTATTTGAATACAGACACTAAGACCTCTTAATAGAGAACATTCGAGCAGTTGGAAATAAGACTGTTTAATATCATGTGGTTTTAATGTAATTATTTTTTTTATTAAAGCCTATAAACAGACGGATAAGCTATGGCTAGTAGCGGGCGGACCGTTGGCGGGAAAGTACGTCTATGAGAAGAAAGTCTATTTACAGCGCGTGTATCTGAAGAAGTGTTCGTCAGTGTTGGGCTATTCGTACGTCATGTCCAAATCGGCTGTTCTTTTGATTAGTGATCGGCTCGATATGAATGTCTTGATTTCGCCCACCGGTGGGTATGAGGTGTTCAAGAAGGGCTGTACCACTGTATGCAATGGCGTGGGTTATTATTTTTGAAACTGTAATCATTTTATTCAATATGTTTGAACATATTTTATATTATTTTTCTGTAAAATAAAAATCAACTAAATTTCAATAAAAAAATGTGTTCAAGTTCATTCTTGACATAGAATTTATTTCGTTCACAACAGCTATAAAACATTGTAAGAAATTATGTATATTATAAACTATTTAAAGGTCACCTTGCATCAATTCTAAAAATCACCATTTACAGCCTGAACAATGTCGGCAAAATTTTCCATGATTTAAGTTCACTGATCTTGGTATTTTTATGGCGTGATAAGTCTAATGTTCGAATGAACTAATTATCAAGCTCAACTTTTGCACATTTTCCTTTCTGAACATAAGTAAAAAAATATTTTTTTTTAATTCATTAATTCTGGGAATTTTGATATAAATTCTATTGATTTTTAAGCAAGGTAACAATTATTTTTAACAAAATATTCTATTCTTTTGTTACAAATATGTATGCCTTTATAACTCTGATCGTATTATCCGCGTTATCGCTGGGTATTGTATAAAACATAATAAGTTTTAACTTAATTTATTAAAAATAATTTTATTACTAGAATTAACACGTGCTTCCCCACAAGCTGAGCCGGGTAAAAATATAAAAATTAGTTCAATTTTTATCTTTTATTTAATAACACTTTTCCTTAGCCCCGACCCAGAGCATAATAAAGGTGTACACGTATAACGACTGCGATGGTAAAGATGCCAACAATTATACTCTTTTGGCGGACCCTTTCAATGTGGCCAACTGTGACATAAGTACGCTTGGTCAGGTCAATACGGGCGGGGGCAGTTACCTTATTCAGAATGATGGCAAACATCAGCACTCGGTAAATAGATTGACAACACTGGCGTATTCGACATATCCTGCAGGGGGTAAAAAATAACTAATATACAGTATATTAATACATATTTAAAATTGTGTCTTTAATTTGATCTTGTTCACTTGTAGCTTACAGTCAGGCAGATACACTATGGCTGTGCTCAAGCGGTCCCCTACAGGGAAAGTATATCTATGAGAAGACCATATGGCTTGAGCTTGCTTACTTGAAGAAGTGTTCGTCAGTGTTGGGCTATTCGTACGTGTCGTCCAAATCGGGCGAGCTTTTGATCAACAATAAGCTCGATATGAATGTCTTGATTTCACCCACCGGTGGGTATGAGGCGTTCAAGAAGGGATGTACGACTGTATGCAGAGGTGGCGGATATCTTGTTTAGTGATGTATTTAAAGCATATAATAATAATAAAAATGTAATAACTTTTACGCAATCCGTATATTAAAGAAATTCATATAAAATATGTATTATTTTTGTGTAAAATAATAAAAATTATAACAAAAATATTTTTATTTTATTAAGAAATTATTTAATTATAAATCATAAAGAAACCGATGTTTTGACCAAGGTGTTTTGTTCATTTTCTCTCGTTATTTGAGTTTGAATTTAATAATTAAGTTAAAAATCTTACTTTAATTTATATAACATTTTTTATCATTTCATAAAATTTGCTAAATTATATAATTTCGTTTTGACCTTGGTCTTTTAAGTACTGTATTAAAAAAATTAATATAAAAATTTTGTTATTATTTATAGCTATTAATTTTTATACTGAATAAACTAAAATATTTTTTTGTACGCGTTTTATAAACTGTAAATTATGGTAATTTTAATTGAGATTTTTTTTTTGTAATTAATTTCCAAATAAACAAAAAAAAAGTAATTTTTTATAACAGAATTTTGTTATAAAAGATGCAAAACATTCAAATCAATTCATACATTTTGTCTTTTTTTTACGAATAGAATTTTCGACAGAATTAAAAAATATGACACAAATATTCTTGCTCATTGTGATCCTAGCTGTTACCTCGATGACATTGGGTGAGTATTTTGTGCATGTTTAAAGAAAAATTCGTTTACAGCTTGAACAATGAATGTTAGCAAAATATTTCATGATAAAAGTTCACTGATCCTGGTATTTTAATGGCGTAATAAGCCTTTTGAATGAATTATCAAGCTCAAGTGATTTTTCTATCTGTAAAATATCTGTTTTTATTTAATTAATTCTCGGAAACTTTGATATAAATTCGATTGATTTTTGAGCAAGGTTAACATTTATTTTTAACAAAATAAGCCATTCTTTTGCTACAAATATGTATACATTTATATCTCTGATCGTATTATCCGCGTTAACGCTGGGTATTATACTGTATATAACACGATAGGTTTACTATAATTATTGAAGATAATATTATCACTAGATTTAACACGTGCTGCACCACAAGTTGAGCCGGGTAAACATAATATATGAGGTGAATTTTTATTTTTTATTTGATAACACTTTTCTTTAGCCCCGACCCAGAGCATAATGAAGCTATACACGTATAACGACTGCGATGGTAAAGATGCCAACAATTATACGCTTTTGGTGACACCCTTCATTGTGACCAACTGTGACATAAGTACGATTGCCGATGCCAAAACGGGCACAGGTACTTTTCTTATTCAGAATGATGGTAAACATCAACACTCGGTAAATTCATTGACACCACTGGTGTTTTCGATATATCCTGCAGGGGGTAAAAAATAATTATTATATTCATATTTAAAATTACGTCCTTAATTTGATCTTGGTAACTTGTAGCGTACAATAAGGCAGAGACACTATGGCTGTGCTCTGGCGGTCCCCTACAGGGAAAATATTTCTATGAGAAGACGCTATGGCTTGAGATTTCTTACTTGAAGAAGTGTTCGTCAGTTTTGGGCTATTCGTACGTGTCGTCCAAATCGGGTGAGCTTTTGATCAACGATAAGCTCGATATGAATGTCTTGATTTCGCCCACCGGTGGGTATGAGGTGTTCAAGAAGGGCTGTACCACTGTATGCAGTGGTGGCGGATATCTTGTTTAGTGATGTATTTAAAGCGTATAATAAAAATGTAATAACTTTTACGCAATCCGTATATTAAAGTAATTCATATAAAATTTGTATTATTTTGAGTAAAATATCAATAATTAGAATAAAAATATTTGGTTTTTATTAATAAATTATTTCATAAAGCAGCTGATGTTTTGTCCAAGGTAGATTGTCTACACATAACCGGCTTGTATTGGCCATAGAAGGTTCCGAAGCATTTTGTTGCGCATTTGCCACTAATGACAAACAATGATTTATCGCATTTTGATTGTACTTGCGCTACACCGAACGGCGACTGACATGAGCCGACACGAACATATTGAGTACTGTTAATGAAAATCGATGACCCGTCACAAATGCCGCCAACAATTGTGCCTGATGATGTGTAAGGGTAATCACCTATAAAAATACCATATAGAAAATTTCACCGTTTTTTGTCAACGTCAGGTTAGTGAGCATTAAAACTGTAATGCACTGTATATTTACCATTGGTATCAATGTACTGAAACTTGCGTATAAAATTTAAAAAGTGTGCTTGCTCATCTATGAAACCGATTGCATAGTCGCCATTCTCGAGATAATGTGTACCATTTATTTTAATGTTGCATTGTTTTGTAGTTCCTCCACTGATCCTGACCATTCTATGAAAGTATCCAGTGCATTTATCAAACTGTGCGTATATTCGAATATATTTATCTAAAAAAATATTACTTATAATGAAATTAAATTTAAGTCTTATATACTGTGTTTTAACTCTGATTTTGTTCGAGTGTTTCGCTGAACATAATCACAGATAACGTGAACACAAACAATGACTTCATTTTCTCTCGTTATTAGAGTTTGAATTCAATAATTATGTTAAAAATCTTCCTTTAATTTATATAATATTTTTTATCATTTAATAACATTTGCTAAATTATATAATTTCGTTTTGACCTTGGTCTTTTAAGTACTGTGTTAAACAAAATTTCATATTTAAATTTTGTTTTTATTTATAGCTATTAATTTTTATACTGAATAACACTAACATATTTTTTGTACGCGTTTTATAAACTGTAAAACAAATGGAAATTTTAATTCAGATTTTGTTTATTTTTTATGTAATTAATTTCCAAATAAATAAAAAAATGAATTTTGTTATAAAAGATGCAAACATTCAAATCATTTCATACATTTTGTCTATTATTTACGAAAAGAGAATTTTTGACAGAAAGAAAAATGACAAACATATTCTTGCTCATTGTGATTCTAGCTGCTGTTACCTCGATGACATTGGGTGGGTATTTTGTGCATGTTTAACAAAAAACTCGTTTACAGTCTTTAAACGAAAATTTTTTTTTTCATCGAACACTCACATACTTTATGTACTTCCCAATCAGCACAAACGGACAGTTTTCTGAAGTTATACACGTATGACGACTGCCAGGGCAAGGATGCAGGCAATTACACACTGCACGGCGCCTTCAATCTAATTGGGTGCGACATCACCACAGTTGGCCAGGCAAATACGGGGCTCAACAGTTACCTTGTTGAACGCTCAGGGCACAAACAGCCACTATCGGTTAATGTGTTGCAGCCATTGAGTTTCGCTACATTTCCCGCAGGCGGTAATGGCTGTTCCCATTACAAAATGAGCATGATCATTTTTGTTTATGTATTTTGCATAGCTTATACACAAGAGGAGGCGCTGTGGCTCTGCATCAGCGGTCAACTGCAGGGAAAGTACGTCTATGAGAAGACACTGTGGATTGAGCTTGCTTACTTGAAGAAGTGTTCGTCTGTGTTGGGCTATTCGTACGTCTCGTCCAAAACGGCTGTGCTTTTGATCAACGATAAGCTCGATATGAATGTCTTGATTTCGCCTATCGGTGCGTATGAAGTATTCAAGAAGGGCTGTTCGACTGTATGCAACGGAAGCGGATATCTTCTGTAATGAATGAATGAACAGAAAAACTATTGAAATAAAATTCTTTCGAAAATTTGAAAATATTTTTATTGAAAAATAGATTTACTTTTAATTCACTGATAGATATAATGAGAGGTTTTGTTAAAAATATTTTATATTTATTAATTTTTTTTTCAAATGCTTTTCTCAAACTATAATCAAATTACAGTTTGTTTTCATTTTTTGTGAATTAATAATAAAAATTGGAAAAAAATATTCTTTTATATAAAATATATTCTTCTTAATGCACCCAATTTTTTTATTCAAGGTGAGTTTGTCGATTAATGGATACCTGGTATATATTGGGCATAGAAGGTACCGAAGCATTTGGTCGCACATTTGCCTCTAATAACAAGCAGTGATTCATTAAATGGTGATTGTAATTGCGTTACACCCAATGGTGACTGACATGAGCCAACGCGTACATATTCAGTAGTGTTAATGAAAATCGATGACCGGTCACATTTGCCTCCAACAATTGTGCCTGTTGAGCTGTACAGTTTGCTACCTATCGGAATACAATGAAAAATATATTATTACTTTTTTTATCAAATATGGGTTTGTGTGCATAAAAATTGCTGTCGACTGTAATTACCATTGATTTGTATATAGTGAAAATTACGTATTAAACTCAAAAAATGTGCTTGCTCATCGATGAAACCAATGACATAGTCGCCATTCTCGAGATAATGTGTACTATTGATAACATTGTTGCATTGAGGTGCACCGGTTGCCTCACTGATCCTGGCCATTCTATTAAAGTATCCAGTGCATTTGTCATACTGTGTGTATACTCTAAAATAATTTTCTGACAAAAAATAATTATTAATTTAAATTAAATTAAATTTAAGTCAAATTATTGGGTTTTAACTCTGATTTTGTTCGAGTGTTTCGCTGAACATAATCACAGATAACGTGAACACAAACAATGACTTCATTTTCTCTCGTTATTTGAGTTTGAATTCAATAATTATGTTAAAAATCATCCTTTAATTTATATAATATTTTTGTTTATTATTATTTTATAACATTTGCTAAATTATATAATTTCGTTTTGACCTTGGTTTTTTAAGTACTGTATTAAAATAAATTAAAGTTTTGTTTTTATTTATAGCTATTAATTTTTATACTAAATAAAACTAATGTATTTTTTTGTACGCGTTTTATAAATTGAAAAATATTGTAATTTTAATTAAGATTTTGTTTATTTTTATTCTGTAATTAATTTCCAAATACACAAAAATAAAAGTAATTTTTTATAACAGAATTTTGTTATAAAAGATGCAAACATTCAAATCAATTCATAAATTTTGTCTCTTATTTACGAAAAGAGAATTTTCGACAGAAAGAAAAATGACAAAAATATTCTTTCTCATTGTGATCCTAGCTGTTACCTCGATGACATTGAGTGGGTATTTTGTGCAATGTTTAAAAAAAATTCGTTTACAGTCTTTAAGCAAAAATTTATTTCATTGAACACTCACATACTTTATGTACTTCCCCTTCAGCACAAACGGACAGTTTTCTGAAGTTATACACGTATGACGACTGCCAGGGCAAGGATGCAGGCAATTATACACTGCACGGCGCTTTCAATCTAATTGGGTGCGACGTCACAACAGTTGCCCAGGCAAATACGGGCCTCAACAGTTACCTTGTTGAGCGCTCAGGGCACAAACAGCCCCTATCGGTTAATGTGTTGCAGCCATTGAGTTTCGCTACATTTCCCGCAGGCGGTAATGGCTGTTCCCATTAGAAAATGAGCATGATCATTTTTGTTTATGTATTTTGCATAGCTTACACACAAGAGGAGGCGCTGTGGCTCTGCATCAGTGGTCAACTGCAAGGAAAGTACGTCTATGAGAAGACACTGTGGATTGAGCTTGCTTACTTGAAGAAGTGTTCGTCTGTGTTGGGCTATTCGTACGTCTCGTCCAAAACGGCTGTGCTTTTGATCAACGATAAGCTCGAGATGAATGTTTTGATTTCGCCTACCGGTGCGTATGAAGTATTCAAGAAGGGTTGTTCGACTGTGTGCAACGGAAGCGGATATCTTCTGTAATGAATGAATGAACAGAAATAATATTGAAATAAAATTCTATCGAATTTTGAAAATATTTTAATTTTTATTGAAAAATAGAATTACTTTTAATTCACTGATAGATATAATGAGAGGTTTTGTAAAAAAAAATTTTCCAAATGTTTTTTCTCAAACGATAATCAAATTACAGTTTGTTATAATTTTTGTGAAAATAAGAATAAAAATTAGAAAAAATATTATTTTTCTTTAATATACTGTACTCTCATTAAAGCATCCATTTTTTTGTCCAAGGTTCGAATGTCGATTAATGGTCAGCACAAAACTAGCTACTAATGAATACCAGGTATATATTGGCCATAGTAGGTTCCGAAGCATTTGGTCGCACATTTGCCACTAATGACAAGCAATGATTCATTAACTGGCGATTGTATTTGCGTTACACCCAATGGTGACTGACATGAGCCAACGCGTACATATTCAATGCTTTTAATGAAAATCGTTGACCGGTCACATTTGCCACCAACAATTGTGCCTGTTGAGTTGTACATCTGATCACCTATAGGAATACAATGTAGAATATATTATTACTTTTTTATCTATCATGGGTTTATGTGCATAAAAATTGCTGTCGACTGTATTTACCATTGATTTGTAAGATGTTAAAATTGCGTACTAAACTTAAAAAGTGTGCTTGCTCATCGATGAAACCAATGACATAATCGCCATTCTCGAGATAATGTGTACTATTGACAACATTGTTGCATTGGGTTGCACCGGTGGCCTCACTGATCCTGGCCATTCTATGAAAGTATCCAGTGCATTTATCATACGGTGTGTATATTCGCATATATCTATCTAAAAAAATATCTTACTTTTAGTGAAATTAAATTTAAGTCATATTATTGTTTTTTAACTCTGATTTTGTTCGAGTGTTTCGCTGAATATAATCTGAAAATACGTGAACACAAACAATGACTTCATTTTCTCTCGTTATTTGAGTTTTAAATTAAAACTTTTAATTAAATGAAAATTCAAAAAATCTTCCTTTAATTTATATAACATTTTTTTAAACATTTGCATAACATTTGCTAAATTATATAATTTCGTTTTGTCCTTGGTCTTTTAAGTACTGTATTAATATTAGATTTATATTAAAATTTTGTTTTAATATTAAAATTTTGTTTTTATTTATAGCTATTAATTTTTATACTAAATAACATTAACATATTTTTTTGTAGGAATTTTATAAACTGTAAAATATGTTAATTTAAATTCAGATTTTGTTTTTTTTTTGCAATTAATTTTGAAAAATAGATTTACTTTTAATTCACTGATAGATATAATGAAAGGTTTTGTTAAAAATATTGATTATTCAAATTTTATTCAAATTGTTTTTTCTCAAACAATAATCAATTTACAGTTTGTTATAATTTTTGTGAAAATAAGAATAAAAATTAGAAAAAAATATTATTTTTCTTTAATATACTGCTAGGTTCTCCAAGAGTCTATTTGGGAGTCTATTTGAAAACATAATTCATAATCATTTTTAACCTTTTGAGTCATTTTTCAATACATTCACAACAAACATAACATGTTTATAAAAAGGGAAAAATTCATCAAAAATATAAAAATCAAAAATTTGTGAAAAGGGGCACAAAAGAGTACTGTCTTTGTTGATAAACATCCCCCTGAAAAAGGTGTAATACAATAAATGATGATGTTCTTTTCTAACTCCCTTCACATTCTTGTAGATCACTGATATACTGTACTCTCATTAAAGCATCCAATTTTTTGTCCAAAGTCCGATTGTTGATTAATTGCCTGCACAAAATCAGCTACTAATGAATACCTGGTACATATTGACCATAGAAGGTTCCGAAGCATTTGGTCGCACATTTGCCACTAATGACAAGCAATGATTCATTAAATGGCGATTGTATTTGTGTTACACCCAATGGTGACTGACATGAGCCAACGCGTACATATTCAGTAGTGTTAATGAAAATCGATGACCTGTCACATTTGCCACCAACAATTGTTCCTGATGACTCGTACATGTGATCACCTATATGAATACAATACAATTATTTAGAATATTTTATTACATTTTTATCCACTATGGCTTTGTGTGCATAAAAATTGCTATCAACTGTATTTACCATTGATTTGTACGAAGTGATAATTCCGTATTAAACTTAAAAAGTGTGCTTGCTCATCGTGGAAACCAATAACATAGTCGCCATTCTCGAGATAATGTGTACTATTGATAACATTGTTGCATTGGGAGTCGGCTGCCTCACTGATCCTGGCCATCCTATGAAAGTACCCAGTGCATTTGTCATACTGTGTGTATATTCGAAAATAATGATCTAAAAGAAATAATTATTAATTTAAATTAAATTAAATTTAAGTCATATTATTATGTTTTTAACTCTGATTTTGTTCGAGTGTTTCGCTGAATATTATCACTGAAAACACGATCACAAACAATGACTTCATTTTTATTCTCTTCTTTGTGTCTGAATTCAATATTTATAATAAATTTTGGTTTATAGCAAATATTTTTTTTATTTTGTTCTAGAACATTTATGCCATTTGTCTTCTATACATTATCATTAAATATACAATTTCATTCTTTATTAATTATGTTTAAAATTTATTATTACGAAAATGTTGCAAAAATAAGACTTTCTCCATTATAAGTCGTCTGTTACAGGTCTGACGGGTTTTCTATCCCTGTCCACTAAGAACTCAATGTACATACAAGTGCATGACTATCTTTAGTACATAGAATCGCTTCGCATTTGAGATTTTCTGAACCGATTCTGAATTTTTCTTCAGTATTTTACCAAGGAGATATTGTATATTCTATGTCTGAATGGAATTTAAAATATTGAGCAAGGTAAAAAAGTGGTAAAGGTTTGAATAAAGAATCAATTTTTGAATGAATTTCAATATTTTTCTTATTATTTCATCAAATTATTAGAATCAATGCCTCAAAGACTAAGGGCTGTCCGGGAAGCACAGGGCGGTCATACAAAATACTAAAGATTACATTATTTTCTCAAATCTTTCATAAATACATTTTTCATATTTTATATTACATTAAAATCATATTGAAATTCATTCAAAAATTGATTCTTTATTCAAACCTTTACCACTTTTTTACCTTGCTCAATATTTTAAATTCCATTCAGACATAGAATATACAATATCTCCTTGGTAAAATACTGAAGAAAAATTCAGAATCGGTTCAGAAAATCTCAAATGCGAAGCGATTCTATGCACTAAAGATAGTCATGCACCCACTTGTATGTCTACTACCAAATAAGCACTGTCTGTATTGAAGAGATTATTTAGTAAAAAAAAATAATAATTTCTTATAAATTCATATTCTTTTGCAAGGTTTAAGAAAAAATAATTTCAAGAATAAATAAAAACATAATTTTTTATTCAAAATCACATTTATTTTATTGCATTCAAAACAGCACTCAATAGATATATTTCACGCCATTGCATACAGTCGTACATCCCTTCTTGAACACCTCATAGCCACCGGTGGGTGAAATCAAGACATTCATATCGAGCCGATCGCTGATCAAAAGCACCGCCGATTTGGACGTCACGTATGAATATCCCAACACTGAGGAGCACTTCTTCAGATAGGCGTTCATCATGCGAATGGTCTTGGTATACAGATATTTGCCTGCTAATGGGCCACCGTTAACGAAATATAGTGACTCAACCTGTATATAGGCTAAACAGTATCGGCACAGGGATTAAAACGAGACGTTATATTATGATATTCTTTCACACGCACCTCCAGCTGGATAAGTTGAGCCTGCTAATACTGTCAGCGAGTTCACCTGCTTCTCACCATGCGATTGCCCCTGGACCAATTGACGGCCACTTATTTCACTGACGCTTTGATCGCACGCTTGACTGCCCTCCATATGCATGGTATAGTTGGCCGCGTCTTTGCCATCGCAACTGTTATACTGTGTGAGTATTAGGATGCTTTGTAGTGCGGGTGCTGTTTGTTGTAGAATATGAATGCTTGTGTCAATAAATTATGTTTGTATTTTAAAATATTTCACCTTGCACAGTTTGTGAGCCAGCGGATGATAAATCTATTGAATATTTACAGAATAATTAGAAGAATATTCTTCAATAAAATACGAATATATTAAAATAAATTTAAAAAATATTTATATCGCAATATTTTACTTATTTACCGAATATCAAAGTTGACAATAAAATCGATACACAAATGACGTTCATTTTTGTAAACAATATTTTAATTTTTTTCTATTAAAAATATTTTTTAATAAACTTTTCTTTTTCTTATATTAAATGATTTATTCTTTTTGCGTTCACTTTATATAGTGTTGATTTGAAAAATACATTCACATGTGTTGACAACATATGCATTTCAAAGCGATTCTCTTGAGTTGAATAAACTCAACAACACTTTAGAACAAATTGTTTTATTAAAATTATTTTTTTTATTTGATTATAGTCTAGCATACACACAGTTGTGCAGATTTCACCTTGATTCATTCAAGGCTACAGGAGTGGATATAATCGATACATACTTTGTAACAAATTATTGGCAAATGTTTTGCTAATTATATAATAAATTCTTATTTTATATTTCAAACACAATTCAATGTTTAGTATAATTTAATTAACAGTCGATTGAATTGTAGAAAAAATTACTTTTGAATAAATATATTTGTTATTTGTTTTCACAAATAGTTGTCGATTTTGTGTGAGATGCATCCCCCTGATAAAGGTGTACATAATAGTTTCTCTAAAACTCTTTCAATAACTGTTCATGGTGCTTTTAAAAAAGTCATTATATTTATTATTAAATGAATAATTTTTTGTTTTTTAAAACTTTTTAAAGAAATTCAATTTTTTATAATATTTTATTGTAAACTAAATTATAAAAAGAAAATTTTAATTAAAATTATTTCTAATATAAATTGAAATGTTTTTCGTGAAAATAGTTTACAAAGATGACTCCAATAGTACTCCTGGTCATTGTCATCTCAATTATAAATGGTATTATTATATATATTAAATGAAAAAATATTATTTATAATTACACTGTGTTCAAGAATTAGGTTCTGTTATAAAATGGTTAATATCTTTTGAACTAATTATGCGATTTACAAAATTATTTCATTAAATTAACTCTGAAATGATGTAATTTTTAAAATATAAAGGGAATTAAAATATTCTACAAGGTAAAAATTTAGTAGAGGTTTTTGTTATAATGAACTCTATGAAGATTCAAGATTTCTTTATAGATCCATGATTTCTCCATAGACTTCATTATAACAAAAACCTCTACTAAATTTTTACCTTGTTGAATATTTTAATTTCCTTTATATTTTAAAAATTACATCATTTCAGAGTTAATTTAATGAAATAATTTTGTAAATCGCATAATCAGTTCAAAAGATATTAACCATTTTATAACAGAACATAATTCTTGAACATAGTGTATATTTAATTCATTAGATATAACATACGTTGAGGTGGCGGATATCTAGTTTAGTGATGTATTTAAAGCGTATAATAAAAATGTAATAACTTTTACAAAATCCGTATATTAAAGAAATTCATATAAAATATGTATTATTTTGTGTAAAATAATAATAATTATGTTATGATTTGCTTTTATCTAAAGAATTCTGTTATATTATTCCTAAAGAATATTCAATGTTTAAAATATTTCTATTAATGTTAAAAATGTTTTACATTTACTTTATTTGTATTTTATTATTGTCTTAATATTTTCTTATGTAATGAATATTGTGTTTAACCTTCAATTTAAATATTAATTGCAATTATGTTTTGTTATTATTGAAAATAATTATTATATAAGTCTTTGAAAAACCAATTGTTAGTCACTTATAATACAGGCGCTTATAATGTAGTCTTTGTTACAGTCTTTGAGTTTATATTCTGTTTAATGTGAACTCAATTATAAGTCAAAATGTAATCAATTATAAGTCAAAATGTTTTATATGTCTTTATGTCTTGTGATATGTTTTTGAATTTATATATTTTTAAATAAACTAAACTTTTTTTTATAAATATAAGTCTTTTATTTATTTAAGTGAAAAGTTTGTGAAATACAATCAAACCCTAACCAAAATAAACCCTAATTCTGAGCTACAATAACGAAACCTAAGCCCTAATTAAACCCCTTAACTGTGAAATAAAGAATTTAATGTTAATTACAGAATATTCTGTGATTTTAAATAATGCAATCTTTTCTCGCATTACAATTAGAACAAAAATATTTTTGTTTTATTAAGAAATTATTTTATACGAGTTTTTCATATATTTTGTCCAATGTTGTGTCCGATGGTTTGTCCAAGGTGTTTTGTTCATTTTCTATCGTTATTTTTAACATAATGTATAGTGAAAATTACGTATTAAACTCAAAAAATGTGCTTGCTCATCAATGAAACCAATGACATAGTCGCCATTCTCGAGATAATGTGTACTATTGATAACATTGTTGCATTGAGGTGCACCGGTTGCCTCACTGATCCTGGCCATTCTATTAAAGTATCCAGTGCATTTATCATACGGTGTGTATATTCGCATATATCTATCTAAAAAAATATCTTACTTTTAGTGAAATTAAATTTAAGTCATATTATTGTTTATTAACTCTGATTTTGTTCGAGTGTTTCGCTGAATATAATCAGAAAATACGTGAAAACAAACAATGACTTCATTTTCTCTCGTTATTTGTGTTTGAATTCAATAATTATGTTAAAAATCATTCTTTAATTTATATAACATTTTTTTTTATTATTATTTCATAACATTTGCTAAATTATATAATTTCGTTTTGACCTTGGTCTTTTAAGTACTGTATTAAAATAAATTAAAATTTTTGTTTTTATTTATAGCTATTAATTTTTATACTGAATAACACTAACATATTTTTTGCACGCGTTTTATAAACTGTAAAATATATTAATTTTAATTCAGATTTTGTTTATTTTTTTGTAATTAATTTCCAAATAAAAAAAAGTAATTTTTAATAACAGAATTTTGTTATAAAAGATGCTTAACATTCAAATCAATTCACACATAATTTTTAATATAAATTAAATTTAATTTAATTCATATTATTGTGTTTTTAACTCTGATTTTGTTCGAGTGTTTCGATGAATATTATTACGAAAAACATGATCAAAAACAATCAAAAACTTCATTTTTATTCACTTTGTGTTTGAATTCAATATTTATAATAAAATTTTTGTTTATTAAAAATATTTTTGTTTTTGTTCTTGAACATTTATGCCACTTGTTTTCTATAGTTTATCATTAAATATAGAATTTTATTCTTTATTAATTGTGTTATAAATTTATTATTACGAAAATGTTGAAAAATAAGACTTTCCTCATTAAAGTGGTCTGTCGCAGGTGTGACGGGTTTTCTACCCCAGTCCACTAAGAACTTAATGTATATCTGCAACCAAATATACATAGTCTGTATTTGCATAATAAAAAAATAAGAATTTCTAATAAATTCATATTCTTTAGCAATGTTTAAGAAAAATAATTTCAAGAATAAATAAAAACATAATTTTTATTAAAAATCACATCTAATTTATTGCATACAAACAGCAATCGATAGAAGTAGAAGATAAGCACTTGTTAGGGCGGCTAGAATTAACAAAATTGGTCAGAATTAATTAATGAGAAGTTTTGTTAAAAAATGTTATATTAATATTTCAAATGTTTTTTCTCAAACAATAATCAAATTACAGTTTGTTTTCATTTTTTGTAAATTAATAATAAACCAGGATTAGTCAAACACTAATATAATGGCATTTTCCGCATAATTGAATAGTTAAATTTATGAATTTGTAAAATATGCAATTTAAAATTAGCACTCTAAGGGAAAATGTAACTAAATGGGAAAATTAGAATG
>JAQIXR010000670.1:0-21811 GCA_034700825.1 Quadroppia sp. Gr-Ori-00064 | reverse complement strand
GAGAGAGAGAGGCAGAGAGAGAGAGACAGAGAGAGAGAGAGAGAGAGAGAGAGAGCTTAAGGTTCGTTAAGTTTTTGTATGAAAATTTTAATACAATTTCTTCAAAACGACAACGAATTGGGACATCAATTCATTGGTGCGAACAATGCATGTAATCATATGAGGGCTCATTTACTCTGGCATAGTCTGTGCTCGCCTTCAGATAACTTATAACAATTTGAAATCGATTTCTCAAAGCCTTTACTTTTCCGCTATAATAAGTCCCAGATGTTTGATCAAGCAGTCAATCATTGAGTCAATCATTGCATTCAATCATTCCTTATGTGCGAAAGTGATCGCAAATAAATAAATTGCTTTCAATTTATGTCCCATTTTCTGGAGTTTTTCAATTTTCCAATTAGTTAACAACGAGTGAAAGTGCGGAAGAAAAGTGTAATAATAATAATAAAAATAACTAATGATTACTAAATGTTTTCTCAGCCGTAAGTAATTAAAACACAACCACAACAACAATGACAACAATATTCACAATAATCAAAAGTTGTCGTCAATTGAGTGACTATAGGTATGATTGGAAATGAGATCAGAATTTGTTAGAATTGGAGTAGACTTTCGTACGTGAGTTGGTTTGAGCGCCACATCATTGGACACATGATTGGACATATCGATCAAATTACCGCTAATGAGGTATTTGTTACGAGTGATGGAAATCTGAACACTCACTGAGTGGGAGACATAGAGAGAGAACGCGTGCCATTCGGTGGCAATCGGATACTGATATGAGAGCTTAGTCTGTCTGAGTGGCACTGGCACAGCACTGGCATAACTGGCCTAACGTTCGCTAACAGGGGTTTGTCATGAGTTGATGCTATCGAGTGACAAATTACTGACTGAAATGACTTGAAAGCAGTCCAAAAGCATTGGTATTGGGTTTCACTTATCCACACAAATGACATACAATGACAGCTTATTTGGCAAAATAAACTCATATCGCGATCGGACCGATAGGACAGACATGCGATTCATGACATTCTCACTGAGCTCTCAATCGACTTCAAACACAGAATGACAAAGATTTTCATTAAACAAACGATTGTTTGATTTGTTTTGCATTTCTCTCACATCTTTGAAAGCTATCAATATTGAGAACTTGTCTATTAAAGGGATGGCATTAAAGGGTTATTTTATGATATAATCTCAAATGCCCCTGCACAGTATATGCCACCAATTTAACATTTGACGGTTTATAACCCCTGAAACTCTCTTCGTTAACCCTATTGAAAATATGATAGATTCCCAGATTTATCCGATTTTAGATAAGACTCATTAAAATTCCAAAAGTGCGCTGTCATTAACCAACAGTCCCAGCTATGGCTATAGCTATGGCATGGCATGGCTTGGCTATGGGTATGGCTATTGTCATGAATGACTGCTTTTGTTTTGAATTTTTAAATATTTGACTCAACTCTAAAAGGCATTAAAAATTCAATTTTTCTTTTTTTATATTATATTATATGTTATATAAGTTTATATCATATTCTTGTCTCGAAAGGAAGTCACAGCACTTGAGACGTGACCGGAAAAGAGCAGCGGGATCTTCAATGAGATCCTGACCCCCGTTTCCTCTGTCCTCAACAATCTTCAAGAGATGAAGAATTGTTTAATAGTTTATATTTCATTCCTATCATAGGTTTGGGACTCAATGGGATTAAAATGTGTAATCACTTAAGGATTTGTAAAAATAATACAATTCATTATTGTTATTAAGTCTGAATCGAGTCCTCAATACACCTCCATGTCCTCCGAGCCCTTCATATCTCTAAAGCTAAGACTAATGATTGCAAAGATTAACGATATATGCAATGAAGAACTCATCCCATTGAGAGTCACGCTATTATGCATCTGTGCCCCAAGCGATGGCTCAATACATGCATACATACAGACAGTATATTCGAAATATGAGCACCAGCGCCAGTGCCTGTGCCCCAGGTCTTTATATAAAATAATGCAGACATTGCTGTATATGTCAATAATTCTACAATAAAAAGTTCTCACAAACTGTTGATTTTAATTGTGTTTCTTTTTTATGAAAAAAATGTGAAAACAAATGAAAATCTTTAGAAATAAACATATATTTGTATATCAGAATTGAATATCAAATAATTAATTAAAGTTTATTTGTTTGAAATTATTTTCCGGGTATTCATCCGATTTTATGACAGTTTGGTCTAACTATAGAACATTAGGACTCGCCTGAGGCGGCCAGTCATGCATGACTGTCATACCTCTACAGCGCCAGTACTTCGATGAGAGTGGACTTTATATAAGGAAAACTTAAAGGACTTCTACTGTATATTACGCAACAATAACTGCAAAAACATTTTAATATTAGTTTGAATGCAAACTAAGTTTATTTCAAACTTTGCACTAAAAAAAGTTTTTTTTATGACTGAATGTTGTTTACAATATTTTATTGAAAATACACTTGTTTTTCGGATTCAATCCAAACACAAACGCATTGATACACAGGTCTGACATTTCGGGCCTTCATATGAAGATTCAGTTATTAGAGAACCCTTTTGCCAATGGGATGATTGCCATCATTTCAGGCCTATGGCATATATCCCTAAAGGCATCGAAATAGAGGTTCGACTTTTCATAAGAATAAGCGCACGCAAATGTGCCATCTCTCACAGGGGCTCTCATCCAAAACGAGAGCAAAACAATGCCCTTTCGCGTGCATAATATTTTGCCAACTGAAAAAATAGACAAGCTAAGTTAAGCTAACAATTTTGAGTGAATACTGCAGTTGTTTTATGTTTAGATTGTCATTCATTTCCACCAGATTTCCACTACAACTACTTATGCATTATATATACAACACTCACAACATTTGAGGCATTTTTTCTTTACATGTTCTCTACTTCAAGAAAAGTCGGATCTCTTCGATCAGTTAACTTTGATGTAGTTTGAAGTGGTCCTGATGTTTGACTCGTTAGTAATCACTAGGACTAACATCTACTCAAATCTAAGGGTCATTGCATTAAAGTTTTAAAGTTTTCAAATATTCTTGAATATTATAATAATTTAAAATTCATTATTAATATATAATATCATAATTACTTTGATTTCAATTTTTGTGAATATTTTTCAATTCATTAATCAATTAATAAATAAATAGAATTTAATTAACATTTCAATGATTCTGGTAATAAAATGGCAATAAATTTCAATTAATAAAACTCGAAATAATCAAAGTTTTATTATAAAAAATTTTAATTATGAAAATGTATTAATTCTTGAATGTATTAATTCTTGAATTAATTACAATTTGATTAACAATTATTTTTAAGTTTTTACAAATATTTTATTTATTTTTGTTGAAAATTAATTATATGTGAAATTTGTATGAATTAATTCATGTCATTATATGAACAAAATCTTCACAAATGGAAACAAGTTTTTAAATACCTGTAAATTGAAATACATATCAAATTGAATATTATTTTCAAACCATTGTGTAAACCATTGATAATAAGATAGCATTTATAAAGTTATTAAATGTTTAGCAAACAATCAATTCATTGAATGTTTACTAAACAATCAATTCATTAAATTCATTGACTGACAAACTATTACTTGTAATCATTTGGCGTCTATTCAATTGAATTTCAATTAGCTTTAAATGAATCCAAATCTATCATAATTAGACATTTCATTAATACGAAAATTATATACTTTTATAACATTATTATTAGTATTATTATTACTTTTTTATATCATTTTCTTATAAACTCATATTTTTTGCCTCATTATTGATATTTTCAATGCATTTAAACAATAATTAATTAATTATTTTGTATCAAATGTGAGATTTTCTCAATAATTATATTTAATATATTCTTAAAAACAATTATTTGTTTATTCAAAATGTTTTTCAATAACTGAGCGAATGATTTAATTCATAAATTTGTTAAAGAAATTAAATATATATAAGATTTAGTCAAATATCGGAACAAAACTATTATCATATGAATTGGATGTGACATAAAAGAGGACAGGGAAGGACAGGGAAGGACAGGGAAGGACTGGGAAGGACAGGAAACCACATTAGGCTCACCTCATTCTATTCATTCATGTTTAAGTAGTTTAAAGTTGACTTCAAACTGATTAATTGCAACTTATTTGGCTCTTTCATCGACACTGAGGAACTGGAGGACTGGTTCATTGAGAAAACTAATGCTAACCAATGATAACACCCTTATTAATGACCTTTTCATTAGAGAAAATGTTGTGTTCGCTATTAGACACGCAATCTATACTATTATTGATTTCAAGTTTGCTTTTGAAATGTATTAGGATTTGAATTATCGATAGAGAGAAACGATTTATTTAATACAACATTGATTTTCTATATCTAATCATTCATTGCATTTGTTCCCAACAGACCCCTTAGGGTTGCTCTGAAGGCTCGCTCGCATCCAATATGTGTGCTATGACTATAGCCTCTCAGTTGGAGGCCATCAATACTGATATCCCACCGCTGAGTACCCCATCGTTAGGGGACTGGTATTACACCAAACGCATTATTCTAGCATTCAATCACTTCTAATCAAAATTCAAAACAATTTAATATTAATTCTAAACAAATAAAAATAACTCAAATTGTGATTCAATTACTGTATATTCCATTCTCTAGTCATTGAAAGTTATATTCTTTTAATGTATAAAAATTGTAAAAAATATACAAAGAATGTCTAAATACAAGCAATTGTTTGTCATTTTCCATAGACTTTACTATTGTATAAATTCTATTGAAATATTAGTTTTGAAACCAATTAACAACAAAATTATCAATTGATGACAATTAACTGTTTAGTGGAATATTGTATTAACTGTTGATTTTAGTTATATTTAGAGTGAAATTAATTATTTTTTTCATATTTATATTTTCTAAACCACTTCATAAAGAAAAAGTTATTTCTTTGTAATTGTAATAATAAAGTAATTAAACAGTAATTGTCTGCCAATATTTGATCCATTGATGGCTCAAAGCCTAATATATCTGTGGTTTATATTTTTGAAGAATAATCAATGAAAAGGGCTTTCCTTTTGACATGAATTTCATATTTTTTTATTTAAAAAACTCAAATGTTTTTCGGTTTACGATTTGAATGCATGTATTGCTAACAGAGTTGAAGACAATTGTCATTCAATTGAAGACTGAAACGAAAGGAAGTTTATATGAAATAGAATTCCTATTTTGTAAAATTCTAAAGAATATTATCCCTGAATAGTTAGTGCCCTCACTCTAGTACTGGCATAACATACGGATCATTGGATAGACATTGAAATTGAAAGTAAGTATTAATTCAGTTATGATTTCACTTCATATGTTGTCAATAATAGCCATCATTTAGTATCGTATTTCACATTAGTTTTGCTTCAATTTTGCAAAAATAGTCCACAATTAGAGATAATATAACATATATTGAAAGCTAATTACATGAAAATACGTCAATTTGACGCCCACTTTGCATTTGGATTATTATTTTCAACAAATTTTAAGTAAATGTTGTATTAAATATAAAAGCATTTCATATAAATCTTTTGAATTTATTTTTTATTTCAAATCTAAATATTTTTTTTTAACTTTAATCAAATGGATATTATATTTGAAATTGTTTTATCGATATTTAAAACATTTTTCATAATATAATAGAATATAATATACAGAAAATAATAACGAAATTGTCTTTAAAGAGAAGTAATTGTTGTTTAAAATATTAATTTAAATTTTAAAAAACAAAATCTAATTTTGATAAACCGTTTGACTCTATTTAAAAGCATATTAAATGGTAGGAAAATATTCTTTATTTTAAATGACACAGAATTATAGTGTTATGAATGTGTCGTCAACGAAGTGTTTGGTCGTATCGCTCATAGGATTGGTCTCTAAAGCCATCATAACTATAATAAATGAGAATATATTTGCATTATTTGTTTCAAAACGAGTCCCATTTCCGCTACAATGGACAGTGCAGTGCCACCACCAGTTCCAAAACTACCAGTGCATTGCTCTTTGACTAAATATATAAGCACTGGATTCAATGCAATCAAATAACGTCATTCGGGACAGTCGGTTGTGTCACATGTTGTCACTATATCTGCTTTATTTAGAGTTCTCTATATTTTATATTTTTATTTTAGTTATCATTTCTTTTGACGGTTTATTATAATCTTGTGATACAAATACTAAATAATTTTTTTAGAGTCACCGAAAAAAAACTCAAATTCAGGTTTCTTTACAGAATGAATAGTCGACTGTTTCTCACCAGTTGTGCATCAAATGCTTGCCTGAGCCCAGACCTAACAGAGCCCAACAGCCCATCTATGCATCAGTGATTGTTTTGCTGAAAATACACAACTCATGCATTTGTGTGCGATTTGGGATAGACTTAATTCATGCCAGAAATACATCAAATCTTATACTAAAAACTATATACTCATAGCAAACACAATATATTCTGTGCAGAGGAAAGCAAACCAACCATTCCTTCAATCGTTGTATTAAAATAAAAATTTTGTCCATTTTTGAAAACAAGAAAATTTGTCATTAATTTGAGTTAAATCAAAATAAAATAAAACTTAAAAATAATTAACAGAAAACTTTGAGTTCAATGCAATTCAATGCAAAGATCGTCTGATTTATTATATTTGATATGAATTTAATTTTTAATTTTAATGCTGTTATGAAAGTCAGATAAAAGTAATTGTTTTAGTTTATTGCGACAAAATAACGGGTTGTGATCTTATCTATAGGCGTCGTATGTGTGCGTCAACTGTGAAACACATTCTCATGTGATTTAATCCTAATTTTCTGCTCTTTTTGAGGATCACATCATCAGAAGTGATCATTACTTCACAACATATACAGAGTTTATATCTCAGAGAACATCAAACGCTTCCTCAGCCAAAGGGCATTAAAGCTCTCTCTCAATCAGAAGGGGTTCTGTTCTGTTCGACCTTCCCTTTCCTGTCTTATATATTTTTGTTCACTTCTTTGGATGACATTTTTGGTAATCGTATGCATCGGCCAGAGTTGCACTAAGACTACAGTGGTTGGGCGGAAGTGCCTGCGGGCAGAACAGTAACACCGATATAAATATATTCTTATCTCATGTAATAATCTTGCAGAGCAGCACAGGTAGGCTTGAGCAGCACATTCAAGCTATGTCACTTATGTCAATTGACATCTAACTACTAGTAGTGCTATAATGATGTTGTGCTCAACATTGGTTGCACTGTATTGTAATCTAAGTTAAAGTTAGCTCTAGTTCTCATTCTATCATTAGATTCAATGGTTTCTAATATAATACTAAACTATGCAAAGCATTGCAAACCATTGCAAACCATTAACTATCATATGCTATAAACACACTATACATACCAGGTCTATAAGGGCCGTAGGTTTCAATACAATGGTTTTTAGTTAAACCAAATGAATAACGAAAGTTCGCTTGAATGAGGAGTAGTTGAGGAGTGAGGGCACAGGGAGACAGGGCTTATACAGTATTCTCATTGAACTATCGGCTATTGAGAGCTAAATATAGCATTCAATTTGAATTCATTGAAAGAATTGGTTAAACTAACATAACATACGGCAGACATGTATTGGATTGTGTGCTAACTGTTCCAAACTAAAGATTATCGCCATTCAGACTAAGCGACCGCACAATCGTTTTGAGAAACCCCAACACAGACACAAGCCATAAGCCATAACCGTATTCGTCGTATTGGCGTATCGTTTGTTATCGACGGATAGTTCACATCATTATTGCTATACATTGTATACAGTAATGTATGACAAACACAACCAAACATAAAATTGTCAAAAAAGCATATCTTCTAATGGTTTTAAAATATGCCTATTATTACCAATGTTTGACAATGTCTCGTATTTTCCATTACATACCTGTGCTGTGCTTTTCACTTCTCTATGCAAATAATTGCTTCTATTATAACATAATTATTATATTTAAGCACATTTTACATCATTTTTATTAATTCTATTCTTATATTCTCAACCAATATCTCAATCTATTCAATGTATTTCAATCTCAATCAATGTTTGCATTAATTTTATGCAAATGTTTTCATCGGTTTTTGATTTGAAATTCACTTTTATTTTTGTTGTAATTTAATCATAACTTAAGCAATGATTAATTTTATATTTTATTCACAGATTTAATTAAAATTGAGACCCAATTGACGAAAAATCTGATTTCAATTTTTCAAAAGTATTTTTGTTGTTGTTTTTTATGAATTAATTGAATGTTAAATAAAATATTAAAAAACATATAAATTTTGGATCGAATTCACAAATCATTATAACTTTAGTTCTCAATAAATTTTTCATAATTAATGGGCTTTAAATAACTCGAAGGCATTTGATTTGGTTTTCAATTTTACTCTTTGTTTGGCATTGATTTTATTGAAATTTCTTATTTAAACCCTTATTTGGGGCAAAACTTATTACTTTTTCACCGTAGGTTCAAATATATTATTTTTTGGAATTATTTTCAATATTTATATACTTTTAATTCACATGATTTCAGATAAATGAAAAACAGAATAAATTATTAGATGTTTATTAAGAAAGTGAAATATTGTTTAATTATTGACAAATTGCTCAAAATATTCACAGAAGTTGTTTTGAGTGGAATATAATATTCTAAAGAATTGGGTTCAGACATAAGTACAGTCAAATGCTATGTACTATTGTGTGAACTCAATTCTTAAGGGTGTATTCGAGCCCTAATACAACGATAGCAATAAAAGTGAAAAATAGCGTAATTTGATCTCTAATTCTTGGTTCAGAATAATATGTCTCAGACTTGAGTTTGCCATCAATTGTCTCATTCAGACGAATGACATTTTGGTTGATATTATGGAAGCAAACAATTCTACTAAATGTAACAAACAATTGATTTTCGTTAATATTTATAGATTATAATAATTTTTAGCAAACTTTGTCTTCTGTTTCAAAAATATTGTTAAAATTTGTATTTCAGGGGAAATGAAAAGTGTTTTGAGATTTAGGTTCATATGAAAAAATACAATAAAATGTGAACAATACTGAAATAGTTATGTTTCTCACTGTAAAGTGTGATCGGTTTTGCTCTGACTGTGCAATAGAGGCACTTATATTCACACAGAGTTTGAATCACATCAATAGTTTGTAATAAGAGAACTGCAGAGTCTGTACTCAAATACCTGTCCCCTCTTTCATTCATTCAGTCATTGTTGAAATCCTTGTAATCTTTGCAGACTTTTAATCGCAAAACATTTGTAAAAGCAGTAAAACTCAGAGTTTGTATTATATTATATTAACCCAGAATTGAATTATGTTTTTCAGATCAATACAAAAGCCAAACAAAAGCAAAAGTTGTCGAAATGCGACAAATGTTTCGGTTATGCATTAAAGTTATGTAATATTCAAAGTATAAGTCATGTTATGTTTGAAACAAACTCTGTGTCTCTCATCCATCTATCACTTCCACCCACAATCAGATGTATTGCCGTCACCTTTAGCCATATTAAAAAGACTTGGCTCAGGTATGAAATGCGTGGGCTCTACACTCATACATGTAGAAACAGACAGAGCATAAGAGAATTGTTTTCAGATAGCATTACATCTGTTCCCATACTGTAGGTAAGGATGGCTTTAGAATTGCTTGTATGTAATGAAAGCACAAAATTTGGCTCAAAGTGTTTCTCAGTTTTATTCCTGCACTTTGTATGTGAATAACTTGACTCACATTCTGACAACAAACGAAGTCTGCAAAAAATGATTAATTTGTTTGAAATATGTCTAAAACTCTAATAAAAGCGCAAAAGAAATATTCGTTAAATAAAGCGATTGAAAGCATAACTATTGCCTAAAATTGTGATAATTGTTTAATAGCTGTGATTTGTTTTCAACTAATTTATTAAAATGTTTTGTTTATAAATTGTTTTACTTTTTTGTATAACATTTTGTATAGTATTAATTGAAATAAATTATGTGCTTCTAATGAAAGCATAATTTTGAGGCAATAAACAAAATTCTTTGGTATCAAAAAATAATATCTCAATGTATTCGTTGATTTATTTGCCCTCATCTCCACTCGCAGTCAACTCCGGTCTATGCCTGGGATAGGGATATGTGTGACGTAATACTAATTAATAACAAACTTCTGGCAGTTTCTAATGTCTGATATAATGCATCAAAATTGGGCTTTACTTTAATGTAAAAATTATTAAAAAGAGGAGAGATATAAGAGAGGAAAACATGTAGATCATAGCCCCTATGAAAGTAGCGAACTTTTGCTCTTATATGCCTGTGCTCTTCGACCACATCAGCTGAAGTGAACGTTGAGCTCAACTATATTTAAGATTTATTATTATGATTACTATAGAAAAGACCGAATTCTCATCAGAAACTCAGACAAAACCAACAAAAATTAAATCTGATTTTTATTATTTTTTTCAAAATTCAAAGTTTATAAAAATGTGTATTAAATGCACTTTGAAATCGACCCGAAACTAAATGTTCCAATAAATCAAACAAACTTTGAAGCAATCGATTCAATAAACCTTTTTATGAAACTTGAAATAAAAATTAATTTTTTCAAATATTGTTGAAATTGAATATAATATAAAAATTCATTCATTTGATTATTACTTAAAATTGCATTCATTTATAATTTCTTATGAATTTGTGAACACATTATGAATCATAACATTATATAAATGGCATAAACTTTAGTAAATTTTCAAAATGAAAAGTCCATAAAATACTACTAATAAAACTTTAATAAAACTCACAAAAAATAAAATACACGAATATTTTTGTTGACCGCCTGGAAAGGAATCAAATATCGGGGGGCGTAGCTGTCGGTGACGCCTGTATTCGTGCTTAAACTTTAACTAATATCTCATATTTGGTATACATTTTGTAGATTTAAGTTTGCAATACATGACAAACAAAGGGAGTGATTGTTCACGAACACCAGTGAACGGGTCAGCACCGAAATAATGCAATTCTGTAAATTGCCTTTCTCATTTAGTGCCTACTGTTGGCTCTGGTGCTGTACTCACACCACTAGAAAGTGATAGTATTCACTACAGTGTATGCACACCAGTATATACAGCACCGGTATATTACCGATACTCTAATCGAACAATTTGTAACTAATTCTTATGTCTTTCCCTACACATGAGCCGCACTATCGGTCCGACAGTCGACTAATCATTAATTAATTTTTAATAATAAGTTGAGAAAAGTTTGTCTTTAATACTAATTATGTCACTCATAGACACTCAAAGACATTCAAAGATTGATTAGCACTGGAAGTACTGAACAATATATGATAGAAGGCATTACGAACTGCCAAACCATTTGTTATTGTAGTTCTGATGCCTTGCCTTTCAGTCGCAATAGTAAGAGAAAAGGCAGAAACAGTACCCATCAAAGCCGAAGCGCTGGCGCCAGCAGAACCTCCTATTCCTGCTTTCCTTTCTTCAGTCATCTCATCTGAGTTCTAATGATTGAAGTCTTGAAGAGTCGCCGAATCATACAATTCGACCGATTTTTGCTATTATTTCTTTTGCCGAAAAATAAATTATTTGTTAGTAGTTTTGGCGCTCTTTTCGGTCATTAGTTTTGCAAACAATTAGACATTTTGTCCAAAATAATGACAGAATAATTAAAAAAAGTAATCGAAAAATCAATGATATTTTTGTGGATTGAATTTGATTTGATTAACGTTTAATTTTGTTTGCAAATGATGTCCATTAGTGAAGGACAATGACATTTGAATCACAATTTGCGTGATTTAAATGCTATAAAACAATGAGTCTTACAGTTTGAGTGCAGACACACATTGCATAACAGAATCATGTATTTCCTCAACACTTAACGGTCCAAAACAGTTGACTTAATTTTATAATTATTTCTCATTTCGTTATAATATTGAGCTTTGACTATAAAATGCAAACTCAGAGCCAGTTCTTAGTGGAAAGCCTTATGAAAAATCGATAGAATCCGATGGAAAGCCTATTGTTTGCTAATCACAAGAAGTGAATCGATTGACAATAAAATGCAAAATATTCTGATTTGTCTTTAATGTGGATTCGGTTGTATTGCTGAAGAGATAGTGATATGAAGTTGGCGTGTATTGCATGCATAGCACTGGCATCAGATCAGGCGAGTCTACCTGCAAAGGTGCAGTTGCCTGAGGGCACAGGAGGTACTGAAAGCGCTTGATTGACAGCAGAAGGAGTGTTGGCTCGCATTGTCTCCATAGCTTAGAAGGGCTTCTGGATAGAGAACAGCAGCCAATGGCAGAGCTTAGAGAAGAAGGTCGGGTGTGGCCAATGTGACGGTGCGTATTCATATTGATTACGGCCAGTCGGCTGAGAGGCGGTTGTGTTAGTCTAAAGCTGTTGATCGCAGAGAAGAGACAGTAATACTAAAGCGAAGAGTAATTTAGTGTTAAAATCAAAACAATACTCTTCTCAACGGTGTCTCCAAAGGTGTGTTCGAAGCCATCAGTGAATCATTGCATTCATCCAAAAGTTTTGTTCATCTGTTTTGCATTGAAGTCAGTATTGTTTTGTTGTTGTGTTGACTATAAACTGCAAACACGTTAAACTTTGCGGACTTCTCGACCACTTACCCGAGTATGGCGGGTACAGTGGATGGTCTGGACCAGGAGGTCGCCAACAAGTCGGCCTTCATGGAGATCCAACAACAGGCAGCTGCGGCTGGTCTGACAATGCCTCACCATCAGGCCTACAGTTCCATCAGGTCTTCATATTCAGCTCAAAACTCGGCTCACGAGGCGTTCGCTGCCGGACAGCAGCGATCATTAGGTGCTTATCCGTTCTCAATGAACAATTCGCCCCTACATAACACGTACTCTCATCACACCGGACATCCATATCTCAGCACATATGCTTCAAACGTGACTTCGTGTGCTCCCTGTCCATCACCTCCAAGGGATGGTAAGCATTTCAACATAACTTTATGTTTGAATACAATGTTTTGTAATGAAAATGCAATCACTTGTATGTAATCAATAGCTTTGGGGCTAAACTTTTCATCAATGCTTGCCATAGAATGGCTTCTAATATAATATGTTTTGATTGTTATTTATTTCAATCTTTAGATTAATTTCTCTAATGTTTGACAATTATATTAAGCATAGAATTGAATGAAAATTGAAAACTAGTAATAAATGTTGGATTAGATTATGTTATACTAATAGTTGATGTGAATAGAGGTGAACATCACGTATGAGAGCTATGAGACATGTGGTGCGGGTGTCGGAAGCACTCAATTGGATTCACCTTATAATTGGACCTAACCCTCAAAATTATAGGTTTATGTTTGCCTTTCTATTAATGCACTCAACTATTAACTCAAAACACAAATAAGAATATTATTGTCACAAGAATTTCATTATTCCTTTGATTATTATTATTAGTCGTATTTAAAGACAATTCACACAAATTATGCCTTCATTAAAAGTAAACACCAATTCTTGAACTGAAAGAAGTCAATGATTTTGAGATAATTATTATATAAATATCGAAATAAAGGTTTTATGAATAGTTTAGTTGAAGTAAAACACTATAATAAGTGGTTTCAGTGAATGATAGCAATTATAAACGTCAACAAATCCTTTAGAAGTATACAAAAGAAAGATTAAAATTTGTGATCAGTTTATAATCATTTAAGACATGATTTCTTTATCAAAATTCATACAAAAAATATATTTTTGAGAATATTTTGAATCGATCAGAGATTATGATTATATGAGACTCAAATCAATTGAATTTTGCTTTTTTTTAATAAAAATCAGTTCAAATGTTTTGAAAAACTATTGCAAACATTTTGAATCGCGTGACTCAATAGCATAAGAGTAAATAATGTGATGTTTGTGTTGGTCTGATTCAAAAACCATGAATCGTATGTTCCGGATAGCACTGGGGGTTAACACTGGGATCATTAGAATCTGCGAATATATTCAATATTCTAATGTATTTCATATTCAAAACCATTTCAATGCTCTCGACATTAATTCAAATGTTTTTTGATTGCATTTAAAGCAATGCATTAATTGCTTGAATAAAAAGTTTGTCAAAAAGAAGAAAAATATTAATAATTGGCTCATAATTAGAACATTGTTTTTGTTGTAAATATTAATGATTGATATGTTTTGATGTCATCACAGATAAGAGTGGTCTGGAGGAGACACTCGGAAGAGTGAACGGCAAGGGAAAGAAGATGCGAAAGCCCCGTACTATCTATTCGAGTCTTCAGCTCCAACAGCTCAACAGAAGATTCCAAAGAACCCAATACTTAGCACTACCAGAGCGGGCAGAATTGGCAGCTTCTTTAGGCCTAACTCAAACTCAGGTAAATATTGAGTTTTCAATTGATTAATACTTTTTTGTTTATTTTTATTGCAATCAAAATATAAATACTATTAAGACCTCTATTACTCAATGACTGCTAGTCTGTAAAAGTAGGTTATCTTCAGATCACATTCAATCAATGTTTTCAATAATTTTGAGCCAACACTCAATGGGCTCTAAAACAACTAAAGGGAAAGTATGCAAAAATGATAATAATGTATACAATAGGTGCTGTCTCATAGACACTGCGCTCATTGTTTTGGCAGTTTCTCGAGCACAGCAGGTATTCTTTGCACGGCTTTCAAGGCTGTTGGATATGAGTGCTTGAGTTTAAGCAACAAGTGCTCCGGTGGTGAAGTGGTGGTGCTGTGAGTGACGAATCTGTTGGCGCTCAGCATCAGAATAGGTATCCCATCGGCAAAAGAACATGAATGACACTCATCGTGACAGCCAGGCCTTTATGGGTTCATTAGTGTTACAACTGAGTGGTGCCTCAAGTGCTCAGCAGTGTTCATACTGTTCCAATGGTGCCAATAGTGGTAGGGCTAGAGTTGCAATGCATTGAGTGTTGGATGCGATCATAAATTGTCAATCTATTAACGTATAATACATTAGCCAAACGATAATACACTTCGGTTTACTGTAAATAGCACTCCTTCACTCACACGGGGAACAGACTCTACTGAGAGCACTGGCAGGTCTAAGAGGAACAGTTGCCAATAGTCACTAGTTGTCACATTAGTAACAATAACATGTTTTTACAGCAAATTTATGTTCACTTTTTTGTTGGCTTACAAATTACAAAACACTTTCTTAAAGAGATTTACTGTTTATTCGATACTTGACTCCAGAGTGTGTTTTGCTATCATTTTGTTTGCATTACTTATTGCTGAGAATCCGTTAAAACACTAATTGTAAACATATTTTGATTATGCAATTATTAACACTTTGTTAACAATACGTAATAATGAGGACTCAACTAATCGGTGGCTCAACTAATAATTCAATTTTCATATCAATCCCTTTTAGTAGCAATAAATCAATTAATTATAAGAAACAAATTAATAGTTAAGTAAAGCTAGAATTAAGAAGAGATAGTGACTGAGGCGTCACCTCATCCCTGTGCTTATGTATGTAATCATATAACATGTTTTCTTATTAAATCCCGTCTATTATAGTGGGCCCAACACTAATAAGCAGTGTTGTGGGCGCTAATTGTAGGGATACCCAACTTATTACGGCTCACAATGACGTTGATTACCAACTCTACCGAAACTGCTCTCAAAACTGCTCTGCAAGTGCTCTATGAGGTGTGGAAAGGCTTTATCCCATTAATTGCTTCTTCATTATTAGATTTGATAAAATAATTATTTCATAACAAACTGATTAATTCTAAGGCTTGAGATGAGACCACTCGAGAGAACAACTCTCAGCACAGCATAAACTCAAGTTAAACATACATTTCCTTTTTGTTCATTCATTCAAAATTCAATCTCTATTTTATTGTTCAAATTATATCAATATAACAAATATTATTCATATTTTAATACGTTTTGTTTGAGATATAGTTTTGAAAAGTTTTCAAATGAAAAACTGTTTTCTTTGAGTTTTAATTTTGTTTTCTTAATTACATTGGATTTCGTGCTCTAATTAAACATTCATAACATCTCATTCATAACACGCAAACTATTTTTTGAATATAACATAGAATTTAACAAAATATTTATATAAAAACATTTTTTCAAAAAATACATTTACATAAAAAGGGAAAGACATGAGAGTTTGTTCGGAATGCATGCCATTTGTGTTGATCATAGACTAACCAATGGAAGGGGCATTTCATGTAAAGCTCTGACAGTTTGTATCATCGGTACAAACGAATGAATAGTTCACTTAAAGAACATTTCTTGTATTGCATTTGTAGTACAGAAGCCCTAAAAAAATATGTTCTGTTTCCCACTCATAGGGTTTGTTGTGTTCAAAACGATCCATATTTTCATTTCAGATATACTTTCGACTATTTTCTCAATTTATTGGAAACCGATAGCACTGTCAACTCATAGCTGTTTCGCTCAATTCACAACTCAGAACCAATGCCCCTATAGTTGTACAATATTTTTAACATCAGTTTTGCCACAATTTATATATGGATTAATTTATTTGATTCAATAAAAGTCAAAATTGAGAGCCGAATGGTTTGTCCCTATATATGCAAACGGTTTGACAAGAGTTAATGTAAGGGAAATGTCATCTGAGAGGCTCTGATGACCTCTACTTCACTGACACTATGAAAAAGTGATACATAAGTGAAGAAGAAATAAATGAATATTACATATGAATTGCTGTGAGTTCTGTCCGTATGTATGACATACGTAAGCATCAAATGAATAGATCATTGTTTTCATTTGTATTATTCAAAACCTTTTTTTATATTCTCTCTAATGTGCATAACGTGTGCTTTGAATGAGGAACGAAATAAAAAATTATTTAATTGTAAAATCCAAGATCAAACCGACTGTCCTTGAGTTGAACTCCAAACAAAGTATTGTAAAGAAAAAGATTCGATGAAAAAGTTTTATAAATACATTTTGCCGCTAAAGAACAGAACCTATTCTTATACACGGCTTATAAGTATTGTTAGTGTCATAGGAGGCGAACATTGTTTTTTGTTTGAGAAACTGTGAGCTCAGCCAAAGTTTATGCCATGAATTTCCAACTAAATTGAAAAATACTAAAGAATTATTTAGTTGAGAAAACTTTCATTTTTTACTTTTTATTATCAGTTGTTTTGTATGCCGTTTGCAATAACAGCACTGGATTTTCCACACTTTTAGCACAAGCAAAAGGAAGTTGACATTTGATGGAGACTCGGGTTCTGTCTCAACCTTATTGTTCGCAAACCGTATTGCCATTTGTTCTGCCCTATTAAACACCACCAAAATAATGGCAATGTGTTTGTGGACAGTCAGTCAGTCACTATCGCTCTCTTATTAGATATTAATCTCATTATACAATAGGATAGAGAGATAGAGTCGATAGCAATGATAGCAATGATATGAGTCGAGTATAAGAGTATAAGAGTATAAGTTGTGATCAGAGAGACTCCGATCAAATATGTTGAGCCCGAAGGTCGTGAAGTACATTAAGAGCTGGCAAAAGACATTAACAGCCCTGTGCTCTGTAATGTTCTTCACTCAAAACTGGTGTTCAAATGCGCAAAAATAATATAACGCTTTGGCGAGTGTTATAGCCCTGGGCTGTATTGCCTCAGACGCCATCATCTTCGCCATCGTAGTCGTCATTATCATTACATTCGATGTAAAAATAAGAATCAGGTTTAGGTTTCCTCCCCTTAAGAGCATGTTTTCCTTGGTTTAAGCATTCAATTCTCTATCGCAATATGCAAGCACTCGGCTATGCCTGGGCTATAAGGCCATCCTGTCTGATACCGGTTTCACTTTTTGGCCAAAATATGTTTCAAATTTTTCAACAAATTTATACCTCTATAAAAGTCAGACATTATATACAACATTATATACATTGAAATTAATATAAATTAAGTTATATTTTGAGTCAATATTGAAAAACATTGGAATAACAATAGAATGAATAATTTGTTAACAAAAGGATGTTTTGATTTTATCTTTCCTATCACTACTAATTGCTTTGAGAGCTCATATATTTCATTCGAGTGCCTCAATATGTATAGCACTTCATAAATATGAGTTGAGTTGAAAAACGTATTAAAAGCGAAATTATTATAATATTATTATAATATTATATTCATTAATACGTTTTGTACTTATATTTAATTGTCTTCATATATAACTTAATGCCTGTATTTAAACAATTAATGTCTGCATTGAATGTATTAATTCAATCATTAATATCAGATTTTTCATAATTAAGATAAATATTCCTTTCATTTCAATGTTAGTCCTATTGAACAATATTTTTTGCACTCAATTATAAATTCACTTTACTTTAAATTTACGGCCATTTCTCATATTATAGCAAAACTTGTATTTAATTATCAAACAATTAAGTGCTTTTGGTTCGGATGTAATCTTTGTTGTGATTCACGTGAAAACACGATTGCATTGATTTAATCCAATGAATACAATTATGATATATTGAACTGACTTTCGAAAACATTAATGAATTTATGAATAATAACTTTATATTCAAATTATTAAAGAAAAACATTTTTCATGAAATTTCACTCAATTTTTATTTTTCTCTTTTTATGAATTTATTATTCTTTAAATACTTGGAAAGAAATACATTTCTGTCAATGAAATGAAAACAAAAATTATTCGTTAGCTTATAATTCATTGAATATGTTTTTGAATGAAACGAATAACTATTTTATATTGAATTGAACCTGGATATGACCATGGTGCTTGTTTTGAGTAGTTTTACTGTAAATATGTCCAAAAATGTTTACTAAACAAGTGATAAAACTTACAAATATTATAAAATGTTTATTAAAAATGAAAAAAGTGTTAATGAATTAACGAATGAAGAGATCAGTCAATAAATAGCAAAAAATAACATATTTTCTATTCTTTGAATAATTAAAAAATATTTAGTTTTACTAAAAATAATAAAATTTTTTGATTTTTAGGTAAAAATCTGGTTTCAAAACAGGCGAAGCAAATACAAGAAGATGTTGAAGGCTCAACAATCGGGCGGTCCTACACAGCCTCCAGGCCAGGGTGGCAATTCTCAAGGTGGTCAGGGTAACTCGACCGGAGCAACAAGTACATCTTTAGGACCACCGACGGCCGCTTCGACACCTCAAACACCTCCCGAGACACCAGAAACTCATTCACCACCGAGTGTTGGTCCACCGCCGCCGCTATTGTCTGTAGGTCCGGGCGGGGCATCAGTTCCCGGCAGTAACTCATCCATTGCCACAGCTGTGAGTCCACCAGCAATGAGTCCGCCCATCACTGCATGGGATATGGGTTCGGCCAAAGCCGCAGCCATGAGTAACAGTTATATCCCTCAGTACTCTTGGTATCACCATCAACACGACCCGGCTATGAATCAACAACTTCTCACATAACCGACAATTAATGAACTAATAAATTGAAAACTCTATTAAATATATTGCAATCTGTGATTCAGTGTTGAATTACTCGATTATATTCTATTGAATTCTATTATTAAACATTCATTCAAAGACTGTTCACAACAAAGCGTTCGTAAATATAGACAAATGTTGAGCAAAGACTACATCTGAGGCCATACCCGGAAGGAAACCGTTCAGACCCGCAATTTCCGATAGATCTGGTCAGTCGAGTGCTCTCAAAAGCTCTAATAATGCAAGCGCTGGCGCCTATCGATTGTGTGAAGCGCTGAGGCTTTAGTATTAAATCGTCTTTTGAACAGAAATATGCTTTTTGTATAAAAACAAATCCTCTGTACATATAATAAATTAATTCGTGTTCATTCAAAATATTATCATTCATTCAAATAAAATAAAATGTTTCGAAATAAACAAAAATATTTATTCGCTTTAATAAAAATTTATTATAATATTAAAACGGCGTTAAAAATAATTCATTTTGTTTATGACTTTAAAAGCAAAAGTTATTATTATTTTTATAAATAAAATTATTTTCAAATTTCATATAAAATCAAATTTTTTTTTCACTAATTATTCATTTGAGGCCAAGATATGAAAATTAAAATAAAATTATTATATTTTCTAAAAAAGATTAAAATTTTATTACTATTTAAGTTGAGAGAAAATAATGAATAGGAATATGTAGTTTTGATAACTGACCAAGATTGTTATTAACAAGAAGATTAAGTCCACTTTGAATATAAGAAAGTAATGGAAATCTTGAATAATATATGTTTTAAACACATATCATTTAATGCCGGTTTGAGTCCAACTATTCGCCGATCCCTCAGATATGATATGATTGCAATAGTTATGATTCGAGTGGAAAGCGTGAGCTCAGGACGTGTTCACTGATTTATAATAGAGAGTATAGTTCTATAATATGCTATGAGTGCTATGAGTGCTCTCATCGTAATAATAGTCCTTAATATCAGAATTGCTTTAATTTGAGTTCAATTGTATATTATTGTAAGTATTGTATGAATTGCTCTCAAATGAGACAAATTATGTTAATTATTTCAAAGAGAAGTCTTCTATCGATGTTTGGGACCTGTTATTTGGTTCGAGTCTTTGCAGTCTAAAGCAGTTAACAACCGGCACATCCACATCAGGCACATCCACATCAGGTATATCTGCACTCGATCTGCAAAAATGCTCTTCAATTCAGTTTATTATTGAGATCTGTTGTGTAAGCATCGCATCAATAGTATCGATACATATGATCCCATTCCTTGATGTCATCTCATGTCTGGTCGCCACAAAAGTGAGTTCAGCTTTAAATCCAAAAACTATATTTCCTTTTAATCTCAATGCAATGAATGCGAGCGTTGTGTATGTTTTCAATGTTTTTGTGTCAATTCATCTCAATTTTAAGCCCTTATTCATTATATACGAGTCTTTTGTTTACGATTCTCTAACACAGACTTTGTTTTGAAGTTTGCAAATCTTTTCACTGATTTTCTCTGAAAAGCTCTAACTTTTCAAAAGTTTTGAACAGTATTTAGAAAATGAATTTTCAGAGCCGTTAATATACAACTCAAAAACAGGGCGCGTGGAGTCCGGTGTGGTATTGACTTTTACAAAGCCTTAAACGCTGGTCGAGCGCATGTTATGGGTGGGGTCGGGCGCTCTGGGGTTCCTTTTTTACAAATATCTCATATGTTTGGACACATCACACATCAAATCATTCAAAGTTGACTTTTGAGAACTCAGACAAAACTCGAACAAAACATATCTCAATTGAGGGCTGAAATAGAAAATAGAAAAATAATTCATTTTTCTTGATTTAGCCGAACATAGATATGGAGTGAATCGGCACGTGTAGGTATAGGGGTATTGTCGGAGCACTAATGTCTCACCGGGGACTGCGATTAATTTTGATTCCGAATATCCAATTCACGTAAACGCCTCGACATAACGATCACATTATGAGCACATTTCCAACATATTTTTGTAACCCATATAACAAAGTTTAGACCAAAAGCAATGCTTTTGTGCAATAATATTAACTTTATTCACAACGACTGCACGAAAAATCGGCATTAATGTAACGTATTATCAATTATGGCATACAATGGTTCGTGCGATGCAGAGGCGTTAAAGAGCCGGGTTATTCTATGCATACATATTTCCACTTCACTTCGTTAATAATGCAATTTCTAATTTATATCAACTTCAGTTATGGGTGCTCTCTCTCGCTCTCTCTCTCTC
>JAQIXR010000669.1:0-21821 GCA_034700825.1 Quadroppia sp. Gr-Ori-00064 | reverse complement strand
TAAATTAAATTAACTTAAATTAATATTACTTTCACTTCTGTTAATGAAAATAATATTATATTATATTCAGTGAACTCTTCTGTAAATAAATATATTTCATTTGAGTAATGAATCCAAAGACAAACAAATAGATTCTGCACTGAATTCTTCTCATCCAACAAATCAATTATATTCAGTGACATTTTTGAGGCAAGAATTCATTTTTGGTTCATTATATTCGGTATATATTTTTATTAGACAACAGTTAGTGAATGTTATTCTGTCTTAGCATTAGATGTGAATTATTGTCATTATTTGGTATTATTTCTCAACGAAATGATGTTTAATTCAATGACGACAATAGCATTGTATGAAAGGTCACATTGAAAAGACATATACCAAGTGTTTGCTTAATATTTCAATCAATATTTGCAGTGATTTTTGTTCATTTCTCTCATGTTTTTATTGTCGATAATTGTTTTGTTTGACTATAATTGTATTTATCATTAAATATCGTACTTTGTATTACAGGCGGCGCCGACGTTAACAAAGGAAAGTCGAAAAAATGGAAAAAGATTTTGCAGTTCCCGCACATCACTCAATGCATTGACATTAGAGATAAATTTGGTAACACTTCATCTCTTGTTCACCAATTCATACAAATCTTATGAGAAATTCTATCCTAAATGTGTTTATCATATATAAAGTCTTGAAACAAATCGCTAAAAAGTCTTGTAATAGTCGTTAAGTGTGGATCAAATTGGTTTAAATGACAAACCGATATTGGATTTCCATTTGCATTTTGAACTGAATTTCGGGACAACTTTTGAAGGATTACTTCAGATCTTAATCCAAATTATAATCTTTTGATACATTTTTCACAAACTCTATATTATTGTCAAAACACATAATTAGTATTAATTATGATTTGTTTGTAAGAAATATATTTGATTTCAAGGAATAGTCGATTCGAGTAAAGTTTGCCTCAATTTTCAAGTTTTATTATATTTTATTTTTTTTGTCTACAAATCAAAAATACTTTTAGTTTATATTTTGATTATTTTTGTGAAAGTTTTGCTAAAATAACGTTTGATTGAATTTGAAGACAAAATCTAAAAGCAAATAATTGGCTTATTTTCAGAAATATTTTTATAAGAGATAATAAAATGTCATTTCGTTTAGTCCTGAAAATTAATCAATCGATTGTTTTATGTTTTGCTCTTTTGATGTCTTTTCTGATTTTATTTCATATATGAATCCATTTATAAAAATTAGTTCAGATATTCACTAAAATATTTACTCTCAAGTCTTAAGTGAATTGTTTTATAAGATATAATTTAATAATAATATAAATTAAAATTAAATAATATTTGTCTGAAATGTTTGACATTGTTATAGACATTCACTTCAATTATATCGTCGAACAGCAGCCAATCGGACGGCTCTTATTCAGAAGTTTCTGTGAAACTAAACCTCAATATAACAAATGCAATCACTATTTAGATGCAGTCGTAAGTGATTCCCAATTCAGTCACTATTTGTTCATTTGTTAACATTTCAATCATTTGTCACCTTTTAGGACAACTACGAACTGCAGTTCGATGAGGACAGGGAAGCCGTGGCCCATGAGATCATCGACAAGTACTTAACCAAAGAAAGTCAACATTTTGTGGATGTAATTAATGAAGATTTGATTAAAAGAGTTGAAACCAATTTGCATACAAACAGTAAAGACCTCTTCGCTGATAGCGCACAGTATGGCATAAAATGATTATTGGTTTTGAATTTTGATTCATTTGATGATTACTTTCAGATCAGTCAAAGATTTTCTATCGAAAGAGCCGTTCAATGAATTCGAGAAAAGCAAATATTTTTTACGTTATTTGCAATGGAAAACATTAGAGTCCCGGACAGTGACCGCCAAGACATTCAGGATGTATCGAGTGCTTGGGAAAGGGGGTTTCGGAGAGGTGTGCGCCTGTCAGGTGAGGGCCACCGGCAAAATGTACGCCTGCAAGAAGTTAGAGAAGAAACGCATAAAGAAGAGAAAGGGGGAAAGTATGGTTTTGATTGAGAAACAGATACTTCAAAAAATCAATTCCCGATTCATTGTGAGTCTGGCCTACGCTTACGAAACCAAAGACGCCCTCTGTTTGGTCCTGACCATTATGAACGGCGGAGACCTTAAGTTCCATATTTATAACATGGGCGGAGAACCGGGATTTGATTTGGAGAGAAGTCGGTTCTATGGCGCAGAGGTAACCCAAGGATTGGAACATTTGCACATCCAGGGCATTGTCTACAGGGATCTGAAGCCAGAGAACATCCTCTTAGATGACCATGGTATGTTCTCTACCATTTCCTATGTCTATTCATTTCATACATTCTCTGTCTTTCCCTAAACTCAGGTCACGTCCGGATATCAGACTTGGGATTAGCGATGGAAATACCCGATGGAGAAAGTGTGAGAGGAAGGGTCGGAACCGTTGGTTATATGTCCCCAGAAGTCATAGACAATGAAAAATATACTTATTGTCCGGATTGGTTCAGCTTAGGCTGTCTTCTCTATGAGATGATTGAGGGTCAGGCGCCCTTCAGAGCAAGAAAGGAGAAGGTATTCATTGGAATCAGTGATAGACTCGTATTTGATGTCATAATTTCAGGTCAAAAGAGAAGAAGTCGAGAGAAGAGTGAAAGAAGAAAACGAGAAATACTCGAATAAATTCAGTGAAGACGCGAAAGCCATTTGTCAAGCGGTCAGTCATTTGGTCAGACATTGAATTCAAAATAAAATGTTTTTTATTTCTTTAGTTATTAAAGAAAGACCCAAAAGAACGTCTCGGTTGTCAGAGCGCACGGTTTGGCTCTTTTGATGTCAAAGCGCATGACTTTTTCAAGAATATGAATTGGAAACGACTTGAGGCCGGAATACTTGACCCCCCGTTCTGTCCAGATGTGAGTTTCACTCATTTGTTGATACTTTTAATGGTCTGCCATTGTTTTGGTCACCGATAGCCTCACGCGGTCTATGCAAAGGATGTCTTAGATATCGAACAGTTCTCTACAGTCAAAGGCGTTAATTTGGACGCCAGTGACGACACCTTTTATACCAAATTTAGCACCGGATGTGTTTCTATCCCCTGGCAAAACGAAATGATAGAAACCGAGTGCTATAAAGAATTGACTGCTTTTGGACCTAACGGTGCGCTTACTATTGATCTCATGTTCGACTGTCCGCCCGTCGAAGAATCGAAGGGATGTTTTCCTTTCAGAAGAAAAGCTAAGAAAAGAGATATAAAAAGTTCTTATTCTGCGACGAACGACAACTTTTCCCACTTGTCGTCATCAGGGGTTGAGGCCAAAGAACCTGTCAATAGGTCCCAATTGACGCCCACCGCCGACGCGATGGCAAACATTACGACCAATACATTCAACAGTTAATAGTGTTTTATATTATATTAATGACTACTTAAGTGTAAAACTATTATTGCATTTGATTTTTGTCTACATTTTTAACGCAGAAAAAAGAGATTTTACGACAAAATCTGTTAATTACTGATTCTGTTAATACATATCCATTTCATCTCCGATTAGACTATTTTTCAATATTTTAGACCATTTTATAAATTATTTGTTTTTAATTTATATGAATTATTATATACTTAAACGAAATCAACACAAATGTTAACATTGTTTTCCATACCATTGATATCAAGAATTTACTATTTATTAAACAAATCACTCAAAACATTATCCATAAAAGGGTCGAATAATTGCAAATTCGCTGATTATATACTAATTAATGAAAATCAATTTGAAAAATATCCCTAAATCTGAATATAATTGATGTCAAGGTTTGGAGGTTTTTGTAAACATGTCGTAAATGTGAAAATCTGTTGTCAAATACAATCACGAGTTAATTAACGCTCAATTTATATGCATTTAATATGAATTTCAATACATTTTCACATTATTTCTCAATTGAAATCTCAATTGAATTCTCTTTCTCTCTATAGCCGTAATGAGTGAGTGCTGTGATTCCAACACTACTTTCCATCTCTTTTCACATCAAACCTATTATTGATTAAAAAAAAGATTATTTGAATATTAATTAAAACCAAAATTCAATATAATTTCTGATAATGTCTTTACAATAAGACGATTTGAACTACAAATTAATTATAACAAAAATGTTTAATCTATTTCTTAATCATTGAATTCTTGTCCACACTTTGAAAGCGAATATATTGTGTATTAACTGATTGTATATAAAGTCATAACTATTTCTATATCAATGTTCAGACCATTTGTAGACCAATTGTAATATAAAGTACAAACAAAACCAGTCCATTGTTTTCAATCATCACATCATTTACTATCAATGTATTGAATATTTTATATAATTCTTAACAATTCTTAACTGCTATTCATTTTTGTGCTAAAAACCAACAAAAAATATACTATTTATTATGGATTCGTATTTCTCTCAACAGTTATAGTATTGAAATGAATGTCATTTTTTGAGAAAACATTTCTAACAAAAATCTGTTGAAAAAAATTGTTTATTAATTTATAAATAATTGATTGATTTGTTTAAAAGATTTGATTTATAAGAAAGTATTAATAGCTTTGATATTGTGTTGAATTTAATGAATGTTTATCTTTAATGAAAATTATTTGTTATATAATTTTGAAACAAAAAAATCATTCAAAATATTAATTAATTTATTGACGAAATGTTTAATTAATTTTATAGTAATCTTCTCTTCCTTTCAATCGATGAATACCTCTGTTATTGAATAGGAATTCAATTGTGAATAAAATAATGAATTTCTTATTATTTGTTGAAAAAAAACTTTTTTTCATATGTTTATTGATTTGTTAAATACATTGAACTGAATGTAAATATGAATTTAATTACAAATCAATTGAAACCATAGCTATTGTGTGAAAGTTGAGTCAACTCTGGATAATATGTATGTCTTTGTTGACACTCCAATACTTGTATGCATTTATCGATCGGTTTATGAATTGATTGCAAATGAATTCATATATAAATGCCATTTAAATAAGCATTTCATTGAACTCATTGAAAAGCGCCAAATATTTTGAAATTAAATCGCTTTTGATTTGACTTTTTTCGACTTAAAGCGCAAACTCTTTTCAATACAAACAGCAATGAATTGAATGTTTGTTTTTGTAATTAAATTCAAAATTAATATTATATAAAATGAAGACTTTTTTCGTCAAACCATTAATCAATTGAATATTAAATTATGATTTTTTTGGTATAAAATATAATTAGATTTAATTGTTTTGTATAACTCTTGTGATTATCACAACATTAGGTCTCACTCTTTGACACGAAATGCCTTTTCGTCGACGTTTTGGTCGACTTTTTCAACGATTTTTTGTTTATTTGACAAAAAAATGGCTTTTAATGACATTGTATGCGAAGAGTCTTTGTTTCAACAGTCATCAGGAGGTCGGGTATGGCTATTGGGTGGACACGGCTTTGGAACCGATGTTTTGGTTCGTCGATAACTTCACTCAACTCTTAGGACCAGTGAGTCATCCATTCCTTAAGACATCTCGTGTTAAGCATTCGTGTCATTGGTTTCAGATATTTGTCATTTCAGTGGTTTGTCTGTTAGTGGTGTTTGTGTCCATCGCATACCTGATAGGACTGTCCTATTGGTTACAGACCAACAAAACCGTCACTTTTATAGCCCTTTTCATCGGTCATTGGATTCTAATTAATGTCATTTACCACTACTTTATGGCACTGACGGTATCTCCAGGACATCCGCCAGAGGTATGACTCAATGCACCACTCATTGAGTGTTTGATTTGATGTTTGGATCTCTTGAAAGAACACAACACTTCCAGAAGTGGTCTCATTCTGTAAGAAATGCATTGCTCCCAAACCCTCCCGAACCCATCACTGCTCGGTTTGCAACCGGTATTCAGTCGTTCCCTTCAATACAACACTCATATCACAAATGGTCTGTCCGTTTAGGTGTGTCCTAAAGATGGATCATCACTGCCCGTGGCTTAACAACTGTGTCGGACATTTCAATCACAGATATTTCTTCATGTTTTGTGTCTACACTTGGATTGGAACCATCTTTGTCATGATATTTGGCTACAGAATAGCTTTGGATCACTTCTGGCCGAAGACAGACATCACTTCAATGAATGCAATTGTGATTGAAATGAATGTTTGAATGAATTTAAATAACAATAATTTGTTTCATAGAATTCAACACAAAATTCAAGTGATTTTTATTCATATATTAGACACAAATGTATTATATTTGAAGGTTTGACAACTATTGGCATATTTGTCGCCGTAGGTATGGCTTTGGCCAGTAGTTTACCATCAATTGAAACTTTAATCTATAGGTGCTCTCATGGCTTACCACTCACTGCTCATAACAAACGGCGAGACATGTATTGAAAGGCATATAAATAAGAAAGAAATGAAACGTTTGTCCGAAATCGGGAACAAATACATCAATCCATACGATTTCGGTCCGCGAGAGAACTGGAGGCGATTTCTGGGCCTCAATCGCACACAAAACTCGTGGCTCAATGTCTTACTTCCCTCCAGTTTTCCTCCTTCTGGTAATGGCATCGAATGGTTGAGAAGAGATCATAAAAATGGTATCAAATGTTTGAAGACTTTATGAATAATATATTTATTATTGATTTCATGTTTCAGAACAAAGAGTCAATGGATTTAATTGACCACAAAATCAATGATCAGATGATTTTAATGCCATTAAAATAGGAATCAAAGAAATATAAATCAATAAATAATTAATTTATTATTTAATAATTAAAGCATTTATTAATGAAATACACTTTAAGAGCACTTCAGGCGAAGACGAACTCAACTCGAGTTAAGTATTGATCGCTTGACTCGAAATCATTGAAACAATTGATTGTTTGAATCAAAGTTGAAATCAATAAAAATAAACAATTCTTTGGTTTTATAATTAAAAGTTATTTTTGAGAAAAGGTTAAGAAGTTTCGATGAAAAGCGATTGAAGGCATTAACCAAATAAGACGTTCCACACTTTGACGGTCCCGTCGTGTCCTGTGCTCACAATTGTCGACTCGTCTAACCATTCAATGCGAGTCACCTGACTTTGTGGATGTGCTTCTGTTCGGACAAAACGGACAAATCATTTAGAAATACATTTCAAAGACATTTGAAATACTTTTGAGAGTAAAGTGTTTTGTCGGTTGCAATGCATCCCATATTATGATACCGGTGTCCAAAGAACCTGACGCTAAGTGTACACAATCGGGAGACCAGGAAAGGCAGTTGACTCGCGCCGTATGGAAACCCCATTCGAGTTGATGTGCCAACTGTTCAATCATTTTATGAATATTTCAAACAATTTAATAAAACAATAAAAACCTCATAATTGGAGGAAAGGTAGAGAACTATTTTGCGATTCTGATCCGCGGCCGCCAAGTATTGGCCATTAGGTGAGTACAAGACATCAGTGATGGGCGCCCTATGGGCTAACACAGCCTTTTCGGTTAGAGTTGTGCCGTTGAGCGCATATACATGAACTTTATTATCCTTTGTGCCCCCGACCGCCACTTCCTTCTGGGTCTGATTCACGCTAACAGATGAGGGCTCAAAAGACACGGGCGTTGAAGACATTTTAGTACATTTGTTGTATAGACTGATCGACTCGTGTTCGGCCACTACTATTAACTCCTGTCCCTCAACGACGGCCACTCCGTGTGGCTGTGAATCCAATTTGATTTCATTGGAAAACCTATTGTCTTCGGAACCGATGGTTCGGATGGTGTCGTCATAACCAACACTATAAACAGTATTGTTATGGAAGGCCAGATCAGACACTTGATTGTTATGTCCCTTTCCCTCAATGCGATTGTGATCACCAGTTCTTGGGTTCCAGTGAGTGATGAATCCATCAGTACTTCCGGTGTAAATAGTCTTCTCCGCAGAGCTCTTATTGACCGTCAAAGCAGTGATTGTCTTATTATGTCCTTTGACTACTCTTAAGGGTTTGTTTGGATTATTCACATCCAAATAGTTGATGAAACCGGAAAGGGATACCGACAACAGGTATTGGTTTTGCCACAAACAGCTCACCTGTTGGTCCAAAACGTCGGTTCCTATCATGAATTCACTGCAAAATCAAATCAAATATAGTTTTAAATAATTATTAAAAATCCTTTCAATACGTAATGCACTGAAGAGTGTTTGCGTCCCAGAGTTTGCACGTCTTATCGCCCGATGCCGTCAACAGTTGGGTGCCATTGGGTGCCCACTGAACACCATATATACCCCCCGAATGAGCTGGAGATCCGAATTCTCCGACTTTTGAGTAATCATTGGTTTTATAGAGAAATAGTTTGCCATCGAATCCGGCGCTCGCGAAGAGTTCACCATTTGGTGCGAATCGAACCGATTGGACAAATCGTGAGTGATCTTCGAGTTGGGTCTTGAACTTGAATGGCGGGCCTTCGTATATACCGACAAAATTGTCTTCACTTCCGGTTATTATACGAAAAGGACGTCCGGGACGGAAGTCACACGAGTTGATAGTCTTCGAGTGGCCGGCGATCTCTCCGACAGAAGTTCCCGTTTCCATCATAAACACGTGTCCGAACCGTTCCCGACCTTCACCGACAGCAACGATACGTTGACTGTCGGGAGACCACGAAAGGTCTTTGATATTACCAACGAATGGCTGGAACTCATTCTTCAAGATGTGCTCCGCTTGGGTTGTGTCCCAAATTCGGACTTTCCCCGACTGGTCGGCGGAACAGATGTAGAAACCGCTTGGACTGTATTTGGCGACAGTTGTCTGAGTCGAGTGCTCTGTATATATGTCAGCGATGGCCGGGTTCTCGATGTCCCGGATTATAATACTATTGCCGTTCGGGTATAAAAAGGTTTTCCCCTTTGGATCTCCGCCTAAAACCAATGGTAACCCCCTTTGAGTTCGAGGAAGTGTTGCAAATGTATTACCTGTTAATCAAAGAATAATTTCATTTCAATTAATATTAAATTTATTTCATCTGACATTAAGACCACAAGACTTACGGTTTTTAAGCATTGTCTCAACTGTTCAGACAATTGTCAATCAAGTAATTGAGCAAAAAATCTAAACTAAACAATCAATTGGTGACCAATTGGTGGCGGAAGTGATTGTGACTTTTTGGACACAAACTGCTGTCAAAGAGTGTCTCAAATATTGAAACGATTGACACAAACAAAAACAATTGAGTGATGTCTGTATGTCTGCAAACACTACCAATTAAGGTATATCTGTGCCCAACATTTACATCCCTGTGCTCACAACACCCAACCCACACACCATTGCCAAACACACTGTGCAATAATACTACCCATTCATAACCAATCGTTTCGTTCAAAACCATTTCATTCAAAACATTTGAAAACTTTATTCAAAATCAATTCAAAGCTAAAAACAAATTAATATTAATTTTCAAACAATAATTCATTCAAAAAGTATTGTCTAATAAATAAAGCCTTAAATAAATGTGAAATAAATTCAATATTTATATGAATCACATTTATTGAGAGGTCGGGGATGTAGTGGTCAGGACAGTCATATGCAGGCCTACTTTTGAACTGCTCTTAGGATTGATGTCATGTAATGTCATTTATTTGTATTCATATTTGACTTTGAATTCAACAAAGAAGACAAAACTTATTGTCTTCAGTGTCCACTCTATGGTATTCAATGATCTTCTCATTTCGTGGTCTTTTCGATCATATTTTGATTCTTAAGAAGAGATTTGACAACAAGTCTCAAATCGGACATTCGTTGAGAGTTTCAAACCATTGGTCTTTCAATTGGTCTTCAATTCCATGAATTGTTCCGTTTCTCTGACCATGTCTTCAATGAGACAATCATCACATCTTTTATCACATTTTTCTCGGAATCACTTCCTTTTGATACCATTTTTCAGTTGAATTCATAGTCTTATTCTTATTCTTGGATTTATAAGTTTGTGACAAAAAAAATGAAATAATAGTCAATTAAGACATAAATGACTGAAAAGACTTTTAGTAAAAGTTAAGTTTGTTTAAAAAGTGTTTTGAAAACATATTCAATGATTATAAATATTGACCAAGGTTATTCAGAGCTTGTGAGTCAGTATTAGTGAACTGAGTGCAAGAATAAACTATGTACTAACCCCCTGACCCCTGTGTCATACGTTTAGTACATTTAGTGCAAATCACTTAAAATTAATAACAATTTTTTGTTCAAATAATTGTCTTTGAATTTGAAGTTTAAATCAATATTTAATTTAATAATAAAACAATTTTCATCAAAAATAAAATTAAAACATTTTTTACAATTTATTTCAAAATAAAATGAAATCTCTTTTTAATGGCATTTAATATCGATTGAAATTCATATAAAAATACATTAAAAAAGTTTTTACAATTATTATAAAGAGTTCACAAAAAGTATAACAAATTATGAAATTTGATTTCAAATAAACATTCAATACTAAAGAAGGAAATTTAATTTAAAAAACATTCACCTGTGAAAGGGGTATATTGTTTATAAATAAATGATGAGATATTTAATTGCAATAATAAGATAAAAGTTTAACAAATGAATTAAAAAATATTAAAATTATATTTGAATTGCATTTGAATTACATTTGAATTGTTTGTCTCATTATAACAATCAGTCAATCAGTCACTCATTCATTGAGTTCGACATTCATTACATTCATATCGAATATGACTTCCATTACTCGAGTCTTGAGACCAGAGTTTGAATACACAGAAGAATGGCTGAAGTATTCAATGGACAGAGAGAAGGGAAGAACGGATTTCCTCATGAGGTTTGACATCGTTGTCAGAATTGATGAATAGATGTCTTCGTTATTAATGTTTTTGTTCGCTATTTGTCTTAAGATCTCCACAATTGAAGTCGAGACCAAAGCTGATCCAAACCATAAAGAGGTTGTGTTCAAAATATGACCTTTGCTTAGAAGTGACTCATCTTTCGGTGTATATAATGGACTACTTTATGGATAATCACGACATAAGTGAAGACATCATTGAGTTGACGCCGATATGCAGTCTTGCGATCGCAGGTTTGTTGCCATTCTTTGGAGACAATCATTGGTTTGTTTGTTATTTTTGGGTCCAATTGAAGCCAAAGTTCTTGAAATCGATCGAATGATACCTCAATTCAAACAATTGGTCCCAAATAAGTACTCTATGGAAGAGTTCATCAAATTGGAGATAATTATCTTAAAATACTTCGATTGGATTCTTCTGACGCCAACGACAGCCACTTATATCGAGTACTTCTGCGACAAATGTTTGTCTGATTTGCAAATGAATGCAAATATTAAAGAATTGGTCGAAAAGTATTTGAATAAAACCATAGGTTTTTGTCTTTATATATATCTTCGAAACAAATATCAACTGATTTTCAAACAGATCCCGAATTCTATGCATTCAAGCCTTCACTGATCGCGGCCTCAACTCTCTATTGCACGAGAGATGCACTCAATTTACACCCTATTTGGCCGAAAGGGGTTAAAAATATTACAAACTATTCATTGAATCAAATCCAAGAATGTGTTGAAAAAATGTATGACTTTTTCATTGATTAATGTCTTGTGTTTTGACTAAAACTTTGATCAACTTTTGGTCCGACAGACGAAAGAGTGAAAAGGGTTTCAAACAAAAGAGACTCAAAACCTTAATCACAACCAACTGTCCAAACGATTCGGGTTTTATTGATTTGAATGAGTCTTTCGTTTAATTATTGTTTCATTTATTTATTTATAAAACATTTGTTTGTCTTTAGATTGTCTTTAATTAACCAATTATTTTATGTGTTATTAAATACACAAAACTTTTTGTAAAATTTGTAAAAATGATTACATTTTATTAAATCTATTTTATAACAAAAATCTATAAATGAATTGATTTTGAAATTTAAATATCATTTGAAATCCTAATCAAAACCCCTTTTAATGGTTTCTTGCATTTTCTTCAACATAAGGGGTATTTTACTTATATTGGTGTCCGCGCACTGGACTACACATGACTGGAACTGATCGGTGAATGTCTTCATCTGTGTCTCTGAAGTATTGGCGCCGATCTTCTCCTTAATGGTGTCCTGACAGCCAAGAACACACCTTTCGATCCGTTCCTAAACAATGGTTTGGGTTAAACATGAGTTGATCGATGGTTTGGTCAGACCTGAAAGGCATTCACTTCGCGTTCAACATAACCCTGAGCTGATTGAAGGGCTTGTGAACACTTGTTGACACAGTTGTGATTGGCCTCAAGGGATGTGTCGGTGCGGTCACAGCACTGGGCGGCACACCTATGCATATCACCCTTCAATCACATCCAACACAATTAGTCTTAAATATAAGAGTTGTCATCACTTCCCGTCTATTGTCTGTGTCATCGGACAGTCAGCTGAGAGAGAGTATGTCTGAGAAGACAATAGCATTGAAGCTATTGTTAAGGATTTGGTCACAAATGACAGCAATAATAGAGTGAGAGATGTGTTGACAAAACCATCAATTCATTTGACTTTCAATTAAAGTCATATTTCATGAAAGGGTGCAATCGATCAATATTTAGCCGAACCTGTATTTTGCGCATACATGTCTGATCCAGGTCATTCATCAGCTGAAGAAATGCCTTCTGAACACGTGTTTGTGCCTCTTCTGCCATCGCTTGCATTCAATGTATCGATAGTTTTAAAGTCGATATCAATTGAAAGTCAAAAAGTTTTTCAAAGTTTTTCTTAAGTTTAGAAAAAGTTTCGAAAGTATTAAACAATATTCAAAAATATATTTGTTTTGTATTTGTTTTATATATTTTTTCTTTTATTTTTTCATTCGTTTCATATATCGAGTGAATATTTTTTTTTTCATGTGCCACAACTGCCTGACCGCCTGAGCCACCCAGGGAGATAACCTTCGGGGCGGAAGCTTAACATAAATTTTGCGTTTTTTGCGTAATATATGACTTCTTTGATGGGAAGACATTTGAAGTGATGATCATTGCCTTCACTCACAAAAGAAAAGCACTTTTTATTTAACTAAATGGTGACCGACTTTGTGTTTTTTAAACTAAAGGAACGGGCGTTTGAACGGTTCGGCGTTTCGAATCTGTGCCCAATATATGGCTGGAGGAAAGGCTATAAACTTGTAGTCGTTTTTTTTTTTTGCCGCGACTGTAATTGAACTCAAGATTCATCTGTTCTTTGATTTTTTCTTTGATTTTTTGTTCACTTCTGAACCCCTCAATAATTAGTGCTAACATTTCTATAGTTTTTTTTGTGGGTCAGTGCCCTTCCAGTGCTCTTTCGGTGCCCATTCTTGTACCTATAGGACCGATATCTATATAACATTATTGAAGCAAAACTGAATGCAAACCAAAAACAGAATTGAAATGAGTTTATAACTCCTTTAACGACTATAACGACTACAAGTTTATAGCTCTCCTCCAGCTATATGTTGGGCATAGATTCCAATCGCCTTACCGTTGGAATCCCTGTCCCCTAAGTTTGTGACAAACAATTACATCAGAATTTATTTGAATGTAAAACACTTTTTATCAGATATTTTACACAATCTTTAAAATGATTTTCTCTTTTATTATCATTTAATTAGTATTTCTTTATTTGTATTATATATTGATTTGAAACAAAAACTAATATTAAATATAATATTGAGATATAATTTCAAATAAAAATAGATTTATTGATTGAAAGTGAACTTCAATAAAGAAGATCTCATTTGACATCATATAATTATGTGTCATATAATACATTCCTGTTTCAGAAAACTCTTAAATTTCATTATTTCAAATAATTTGAATTAAAATCGTAATATTAAAACAAATTTGATGTAAACAACAAAATATTCTCTTCAGTTATAGTGAAAACGGAGATTACAAACTATTTCATGAATTTGTTATTTAATTGAATTCATAGTTTAGTATAATTTGAGGAAAAAAAAACATTTATATCAAAAATATAATGGAATTAATGTTCAAAAAACTCTTGAATGAAAAGTAATGTTTATTTGATGAAATAATAGGCAAAGTAAAGAATAGTTTATAAATAATTATTTAAATATAACATTAAAACTCTTAATTGAAAACTAGTTTTGAATTACAGAATATTTTGTTTTAATAAAATTCAATACATTTAGTGATAAATAGATTTTTCTGTTACGAAACACATATTAAATGAACAAAAATTGTTTTAAAATTTGTTTAATGAATAAAATGACAAAATATTTGTGGGAGTTATTCATAAAAAGAGATTTTTTAATGAATTTTAAATTAATTTATAATTCATTCAAACAATGACTTTAATGTTTGGCCAAAACAATAGATTTCACTTTCAATAAAATCTGTTGTTCTGACAAATAATTTGATAATTCATTAATGAGTTATTGAACTAAAAATCTTATTTTTGCGAAACAAAATATATTGAAAATGTGGTTAAAAATGAAAAAATATATTATTCAAAAGTGAAGAACATATTCAGTATTGCATGAATTCAATAAAGCGTTGTCTCAAAGAAGTCTACATTTAATTGAATTAAAGGTATTATTCATATAAAAAACATTCAACACATTTAACACATAAAAATGATCAGTGATATGATGACCTTGGATAATTAAGTTCGTTCACAATTATATAACAAAACAATTCATTCGTGAAATCATTAAAATATTAAACTCTATTAGATTTAATGGAAATACCAATGAGTTTATTATTATTGTATTTGAGTTATAATAATTGAAAATATTATTATTCATCCAATTATTGAATACAACGATTTCAATGTCAACCCAAATATTATTGATTAGAAAATCCCAGACAAACCAAACTTTGTGATTGTTATCGAAAAATATTTGTTATTAAATAATATTTCCGAAACATATTATGTGTTTTCATAATAATAATTATTTAATGAATACTTTTTAATACAGTATTTCATTGAATAATTGAATGACTTCTCCGCTAATTATCTGATTATAATTGAGGCCACGATTTGCTAGTCTTGCATATCGTTCGTGCAATTCATGTACTTTTGATACCGGGACAAAGGGTTTGGATAAACCCATTTGGATAACACTTTATCGTTTGTCAAAATTTTAGGTCAAATATGATTTCCGACGAAAAGTTTAATAAAAATATTTCCAATTTGTGAATCAATTCTCAAAATTAATTATTTCAAAAACTTTTGCTTATAATCGAAAAACGTCTCAAAAGTTGTAACATTTTATCGGAAAAGAAATTGTTTTTGATTTAAATTATTTAATAATAAAATTCTAAATAATATATAATTCTTGAAAACAATTACTTTCGCCCAAAGAGTTCATCGAAATTTCAATGCATTCCTTATATGAAAGCCTAATATCTATGACAGTGTCTCTCAATTCTCATTCCTATTATGTTTTACTATTAAAACGAAACCATTAATAATGCCATTAATGTTAGGCATGTGTTAAGACTATCGATAAGACCTGATATTGAGGTTATGTTATGTCAGTTATGATAAGTTAGTGAGAATTTATCGAAAAAAATATCACAAAAAATATAAGTGAAGGTCTGTTTTATTTGTATTTTGTGCCGGAGTATTGTTTTGGTAACAGAGATGACTCATTTGAAATGCCATTATTTTGAGGATCAATTGGGACGAGTCGTCGCATAACAAGTTTTGAGACAATTTCACAATTATTTTCCCAGAAATTATAATCAATAGAACTGTTTATTTGTAAGTTTGTCAAACGATTCGGTGATTCCTGAAAATTGTCTAAAACTTCAGGTACTGTTTGATACACATTGAGGTAAGGATTATGCAATCGATTCATAAATAATTGTGATTTAGATTAGCATTAATTTGCGTTTTATGTGATATTATATGATATCCTTCAAAACAATCATTTGTTTCCAACAAACCACTGAATCCCTAAAAACAGTTAACAATAATATTTTGGCAAAAGTTTTGTCGAATTCACGAATTCTTCTCAGAATATACAGAATTATCGCTCGATTTCAATGTCTATTCAAAACTATTTATTTGTTCAAAATAAATATTGAATAATAACTTAAACTTTACTTTCATTGAAATAGTTTTTCATTTTTATATTGATTTTTATTTTAAGTCATTATTTCTATATAATTATATGAAAAACTATACTCAAAATCAATACTTTATTAAGACTTAAATATATAAATATATTTCAAATATTCAAATATTTCTGAATTTACCTAAAATTCATTGTTTGATAATTTTGTTTGAAATTCAATTCTAAAGTCAAATCAATCTTAAAGTCAATTAAAATTAAACAATAAACTAAAAATCAAATAAAAGATAATAATTTTAGTACATTTTAGTGCATTACTTCTCGACCTACCAGTGCTGATGCACTTCACAACAAGTATTGATTCAAAGCTCACATAACTATCAATACAATAGAATAATTGCATTAAATATTCTTTGATTTTCCCACGAAAGTCATCATTGCTTTGCACTTATGGTTACTTAATGTGATATCCAATTGATGTAACTATTCATCAACTCTAAAACCAGACCAACCCTACAGTCCACCACTAAAGGACTTGTATGGAAAAAAGCATTTAGTTTCAAATGCTATTGTAATCGACAGCCCATTGACGTAAAATAGACGACACATTCACTGAATATTTCATTTATAATATGGTTGTAAAAAGTGTTTTATTGTCAGACAAACAAACTTTTGAAACAAATAATAGAAAGCATTTTATTCAACAAAAATAAACAAATAATAAATATATTATTGAAAAGATATTTAGAATAAATGACTCAACGTTTCCCTCCTTTCCTTTTTCACAACTTTCTTCACTTTATATCTGAATTGAGGCTTATTTTAGTCTTTTCTTAAGGATTATTATTATATTTATTTTAGTCTTCAGTTTCCGATTGTTTTAAATGATTCATAAAATAGTATTTCATAAGTGTTATGAATGAATGAGTTATAGGAAGGGGTGGCCAAACAAAGGGGCCAGTAGTACAAAAAACACTTCAAATACCGATTTAAAGTTATTACAAACTGAAAAACAAAACATTTGTTGTTTTGTTTGAAGTAAAAGAATTATCCCCTGAGGAGAAACCATTAGATGTAAACTTTGACCGCGATCATCCTCCCTGTGCTCTGCCACTGCCACCTGAGCTATGCATTACTTATGCTCAAAGTTACATAACTTATAATTATGAGCGAAAATATTCTGCTGTGAATTGAATGCCAATAATAACAACAAAGCAGTTAAAGGGTTAGCAAAATAGTGAACGAAAAGCCATAATAATTATTATACAAATAAACCTTTCGGTCAATAAAAAAAGAAAAGAAAAAACTTTTACTCTTTTGAATAGAAAAATAATATGTTTTGAGTTACAAATCATTGCAAAAACATTAGTTATTGTAATAATAACAAGACTTTTGTGTTAATTCATAAATAGTTGGCCTCACGAACAGCTCATCCATGAATGACCGTAACTCACATAACACAACTGTCCCTCTCTCTAACTGTTGTGCTTTATTATTATTATTATTATTTCTGTTTTTCTTCAATAATGTTAATACATATCTTGTGCTCAAAAAATTATTGAGTTTTTTGTGGGTCAGTGCCCTTACAGTGCCCTTCGATCTCAACCTTGAAGTCAAACTAATTTGCAAAACTATTGCCAAACATTGCGTCGAAAGGACTCAATATCACTCTTTCCGCTCAATATGTAATATGTGTTCAAATAATACCTTAAATAAGTATTGCTTCGAAAAGTGTATCAAATCATAGCTCTCTTCAGTCCCACAAAACCGGACTTTAATGAGGATGCGTTCAATGCGTTCAAAGCGTTTTCAAAAATATTTCAATCATTTCCGACATATATTAAGCACTCTATCATTTTTCTTGTCTTCCATACCCTATGTACAGGTGTAGCCAAGTGACCAAAGGTGGCAATGGCTTTCGAATCGCTCCAAAATCATTGAATTTATTTGAAAAACAAAAAAAAATCAATTTTTATAACTTTTTATAAATGTATTCATTTTTAAATAAAGTGTTATTTTCAATAACTTGATAATATACAAACTGAGCTTGATCATCCCATGTTCTTAATAGTTCTTTGTTGAAGAACTATTGCCACAAAATCATTAAATAATGTTAATTATGTTAATTCGTTTGACGTATAAATCACTACAATTTTGATCTCAGACTCAATTTAATCATAAAATATCGGAAATGGTTTCAATTCTATAAGAAAATCTCATTCGTTATATAATTACAAAATACTGTATATCCGTATTCCTCTGTCCATCCGTTTCCTCTGAATTCCTATCATTAATAAATGATATGATTTTTAATCATAAATATTGCAAAAATTCATTAAATATTAATATAATAAATATAAGACTTTGTATACTTTGACTGAAATCTACCCTTAAATTAACGGTGATTTCCCTTATATGCAACAAATGATGACAATATTTTATACGATAGCACAGGTATGTTGAAATAATGGGCATTCCCAGCAGTAATAACTGAAAGACAATTGCATTTGTTCTGAAAATTTATTCAATTTTAATACAAATATTTATTACTTAATAAACAAATTTTACGAAAATATTATTTTTAGAAAAGTTATTATTTTTTGATTTCATTCTAAAAGGATATATAAAAACAATATTTATTTATAGCAAAAGTGAATAATATTATCAATTCGTGAAAATGTCCTTTTAGTGATGTAGAGATCCGTTCCCTCCTATTATCGGCCGGTGATTTGCATCTTTAAATTGCAATTTCACAAAACTTTCAATTTTTCGAAACTTGTATTTTAAGACAAAAAATAGTGTTTTGTTTGAAATAATAGAGCGATAGAAATAGACGTACGAATGCATTGACAATACATAGAGAGTTGTTATAAGCAAATGGTTTGCATTTATTTGAGTGAAAATAATTAAGCGTATGATAGGAATGGTAGAGAATGGCAGAGAATAAGTAAAATTGATTGCTTTGTGTTCTTAGAAAATCGTTTAAGTTTTTTAGTTTTTTTCGTATCGAATATATCAATAGATTTGAGTGCAGAGCACAGGGAGGACTGAGTAGGCGAGTGACTATTTGGGCCAAAATTGATCCTATTGTGAGGACATGAATACTTTGTCTTTCAATTGTCAGACTTTTCTCTGTCTAACAAAACAATTGCATTCAAGCAATGCATAAAAGTTTTTGTATAATAATAAATATATTAATGTATATCTGATATACAGTATATCACTGTTGAGTACAGACAGAGTAAATGCCATACATTTGCCATATATAATGCATTTCGAGTCCGCCAACGCTTTTGCGGGTATTTTGTGGTGAAAATAGTTTTCATTGTTTGACATTATATCACATATTGTTATATAAATATTACACCCTTTGCTCTACAGCACAACACTAATGACAATCCCATAATTCCCATCATTTGTGGAATAGCTTTTGAAAAAACCTCAAAACACCAGACAAGCAGTCGTCTCATCCCTCCTTCTCTGCCTCAACCCTTTATAACTGTCCCTAAAAAAACCTGAGTTTTTATTTTTATTCAAAAACGTCTGAACGACTCATCGCTCAGCTATTTATCCGATAGAGAGAAAGAATTCTTTACGGAAGTTATGTTTCCGATATAAAAAAATTGACGTCTCATTCGTCAGTACATACAGTGCTTGCAGTGGAAGCCCCTCTATATAGTATTTAAAGGCCTGACAGCACTGACAGCACTGGTAATACCCCTAACAATATACGTAACTTTCAATTGCTTCGGCGTAACATTAGTTGCGATAATCCCTCCCCAAAGACCCACTCCTTTTTTGCGGGAGTTCTAAAGTACTTAAACTAAAGACATGCCGGTGCTGTGTATGTATTGATACATCGCTTTCAGACCATTCAGTTGACGATCGACACAAAGCACAAACCAATTGTATTGAGTGTTAAGTTATGTCATAGACTGACTGTCTTTACGACTGACCTATTGATGACCCGAAGCATAGTTTTATGATAATAATGAACATGTGCTACGCGTCCAGCTTTATACAAGCACAGGCATTCCTATACCGTTCTCTTGTTAAGTGTCACCAAATCTTAACCACTAGTCATACCTCTTGTCCTTTCGATCAAATGTCAAGTATGTCATCGATTCTCAAAAGCATATCAAATGACAAACAAATATTTAATAATTTTCTCGCTTTTTGCTATTCTTTGATTGAATTCAATTCAAAGTTTCAGTAATTGTTTAATATATATAAAAGTTTTGTTTTCCGATTAATTGCAGAACTTTTACGACAACGACAGTCGGTATTATTCACAACATTAGTTGTATTGTTCATCACAACAAATATCTCAATGGCATCTCCATTAAGACCGGGATCATCTCAACGGCAGTCACCCAACGGGTCCCCGACATCCCACCGTCGCTTATCATTGTCTCAATCGCCAAAATGGATAAACCCCTGTCATCTGCCAACACATCCTATAGATCCTGACAAAGACTTTGCCGGTGCTCCTCCGGTTCCTGTAAAGGAACTCATACGAAATGTGATGAAAGCGGCAAAAGTTGCTCGAAATCATGGACAACAAGTGAAGGAAACTTTCGTAAGTGTTAACAAAAATTCTTTAAAATTTGTTTTTCAAACGCTTTGTTTACGACTAATATAACTATCATTGTATGAAAGCTTAAGACCTGTCATAAACTTCCCCTGAATTGATAGCTTCTATTGACGTTATTGTGTTAGTGTTTGTCTCTTCGACTCCAAACTATTGAGACAAAAATCAAAGTGAAAGTCAAGTGAAAGCATTCAATCAGTGCTATCAGTGCTGCTATGATTGCGGATATGATGCTATGATGTGTTTGATTGCCAGTTGTGATGCAATTCATTCATTACTACATTATTATTAGAATAATATAATAGACACAAAACTCTCATTAGACGTGACTTTGCATTTGTCTTATTCTTTAACCAATTTTGGTCTACATTTCCAAAACAATGACATCCAAACCCCTTATAAGGATAACTGTGCTATTTATACATGTTTTCAAGTCTTGAATTATCTTAAACTGAAATTCAAAAACAAAGTTTCGGTAATCTATTGAAGTGTTCATTTACATCCTGGACATAATTGTAGGAATTAAGCGCTCTTTTCGATGCACTCGTCATTTATATCACAAATATTCATATATTTCGATAACAAATATTTCATATAAATCACAAAATGTAAAAATAGTTTAAAATAGTTTAATTCAATTATGAAAAGCTTTCAAACAATTATATCAAAAGTTAAATTTCAGACAATTTTAGATAAACTTTTTTTTAATACTTTCAACATTTAGCACTAATTTTGATTTCCTATAATGGCTTCACTAATGTCATTGCTTTTGAAATGACTTCTGATATAACATTCGTAGTAATAATGTTAGAAAATGTCAAACAATTGAACGACAAATAGCTTTTAAAATATCATATTTTAGAACCAATTTGTCGTTTAATATTTTTTTTATTTTCTAAGAAAACATTTCTATAAATAAAATGTTTTGTCATTTGATTGAAAAGTATTTTTCAAATTTTCAAATATTCGATCAAATGGTAATTCAAATGACATTATCATATATTAAGATATGAATGTCAACTGAAGTGCAATAAACTGTTGATCCGCTACGATATGACCAAAGCTCGGCAAAATCGAGAATTTAGACAAATAACGTAAAAAATTGAGCCTGGTACAAAAATAGAATAGC
>JAQIXR010000668.1:0-21822 GCA_034700825.1 Quadroppia sp. Gr-Ori-00064 | reverse complement strand
AGAGAGAGAGAGAGAGAGAGAGAGAGAGAGAGAGAGAGAGAGACGATGCATAACGGAATCTACTTTAGAGAATCCATTACTTCCATTACTTGTGTCCAGAAATGAATAAATGAAAAGTGAGGCAAAAAACAGTGAAAAGAATAGATCAATCTTTGATGTAATGAACCCCCCATTTGAATGCCATCCCCTTATCTCTCTCTCAGCTAATACTCTGTGAAAGCATGAAAAGTGATCGATTAGAAAGTTGAGGGCACTGTAAGGGCACTGTTAGATATTGGACTCATAGAGCAAAACCTGTTAAAACTGTCGTTGTTTTGTGCGATCTCTTAATTGCTTCTCAAAATTAAACACAAACTCTATATAGCGTTATATCAAGTATTAAGAGCTATAAGTGCTATGAAAGGGCTCAACACAGTCACCAATACGCCAGTCCTAACACATGAGGCCATCGTTTATAATTGCGTCCAATAATGTCTTCTCTCTTTCTTTTTGTTTGAATTCACTAAACTTTGGCTCTTTCTCAGGCACTGGGAGGTGAGTCAGTCTCACAATGAGCACAATTACATATATTAATTGTATTTTTCATTTCTAAGTAGAGATCAATGGGTTTGCAATTCATGGCATTAGTTCGCCATTACATTCCCTTAAGCCAGAGGTGAGGGATATTTCATATGCAATCTTACAGTTATGAAACATTTGGACTCACTCTCAAGGGATTCAAATGCCTCGGCTCAGACACAAGAGCTCCGACATGTCGCGCAGTTGATTATAAAGAGAGCACACGATTGGAAAATTGCAAAAACACATATAATTAGGTAATACGATATGAATATATCAAACCTAACGTTCCCTTCAATTGTCGAGTAATAAAATATTTGTGTTTTATTTTTGTGGTTTATGTCTAATATCAGCGAATAATAAGTTTAGACAAAAATGAACGAAAAAAAACACTAATAACAGGTCTGGACATGAAATATGCAAATACATGTCCATTCATTACAGTGCAGCTGACAGGACAGGCGTTTATCTGATTGGACGTTGCAATTAATTTGCATATCCCAGTGCCTACTAATTGGTTTAGTATCAGGATATCAGATATAATCAGTCGGCCCCACATATGCACTAATGGACGGACAACAGGCGAACTGTCGAGTAATTAAGTGATTCCCTAATGAAAAATATTATAATATAAAGAGAAAACTATTTATAATATTCTTCATATCATTTCATATTAAATGAAATTTCATTTTTCAAGACTTAATGATAGGAACAAAAATGCATTATTTTATTGTGACATCGAATGCATTGCATATGAAAAGCAATGACAGAAATGAATACAAAAAAAAAACATAAAATAAAATAAAAACAGCAAAAAGTCGTTATAATCAGCAGAATATTCTATTGCATGGAATGCCAATTGTGTATTGGATCGCACCGTCATCTGCATCAATGTATTGATTTTTCGTCTCCCTGTGCCGTACAGAAAGATGTGTCGAATTTCATTTCATTTCATTTCTTTAAAAAATATAAGAAAAAGAGAGATTCAATGCTTTTTTGCTCAACAATACTATATATAAAGTTATATAACTATGTCTTTGCTGTCCAGAGAGCGAGTGAATGAGATATATGGCATATTCGGCCAATTATTGATCGCCAGCACATACACACATGTCTGCCCAAACATAACAGCCCATCGAACTAAGCAATGCATTTCTCTCCAAAACCTCTCCTCTAGTTTTTAAAGTCTTCCACTCATTCCTCTCCCGTCCCTCTCATTGTATATATGCAATCGTGTGATGGAATTGAAGCCAAGTTTTTAAGCAGTTTTTTGCATCCACTAAATTGGCTCTTCTCTGTAGTGCACAGCACCGACACCATAGACCTAAACGTGTGTTTACAGCATATCTCTCTCTGAGAGTGAGTGACAATTCGCTCATGAATTCAAAGATGATAACAGAGAGACTGATCCGAATTGATCTCAACTCTAATCTAATATAATATTTGTATATTATTTGCATTTTTTTCATTAATCCAAACAAAAAAACTCTTGGACTGTATTCACATCTCTAGCTCTCATTGGGTGCCAATGGAATAGATTTCTGTATGAATAGTAATGATAATAATGATCTGAATTTGGCTATTAGTTCACTCTTATGTCCGTGTGTCGAGAAATGACGCCCCGGGGTATGATTTGAAGAAAATGAAGGCAAACAGTCATATCAGGCATTCATTTGCTTTTTTGCCATTTTTTTTGTTATAAATAGATTATAAAACAACGAATACTTTCTCGCATTCGCTTTATATAAAACATTGGTCCACAGTATCCCTCTCTTACTCTCCCTCTCCTTCACATCCAACTCATTCTCTGCCCTCACATCAGATCCCATGAGGTCTGCAAAAAACTAAAGCTTAAAACCGAAGTCCCATTAATTTAAAGTTTCCAAAGAATATAATATATATATATTTTTTTAAAAAAAGAGGAATTTAGTGATGCAGAGGAGATGCGAGAATATATTGGCTCCGGTAGTCTATGCTTAAAAAATGCTCGTCTAATATAAAGTCCAATATTTGGTTCAGTTGTGAACAAAGATTTTTTTTTTTGCTGGAATAAAAACTTGTCATTTGCACTGTAGTCGAGGGGAAAGTATATATAATATTGTATAATATTAGTGAAGATATGCCATAATATGTATATATATTTCATATATTCCCTCACACTATATATATAGTGCTATTTGGCTGTACTTGTGCTCAGTATTTTCAATGAATTATATATATTTTTCAAATTGATATTCAGTTTTCATTTTTTCAATTTTGAATTCAAATTTTATTATAAATTGAATTAAATTAGTTTTTAGTGATTCTCTTCAATACGTTTTCACATCTTTTCTCTTAAATCATATTTTCAAACCAAAGACACGAATATTCTTTGGCTCGTTTGTGATCGAGAAGTGAAGATCGATTGCTTTGATTGACTGTTCCTCAACAGTCATGAATATCAGGCAGATCTCTTCGCAGGTCTCTCTCTCTCTCTCTCTGTCTCTCTCTCTCTCTCTCTCTCTCTCTCTCTCTCTCTCTCTCTCACTCTCTCTCTCTCTCTCTCTCTCCTTCTCTCAAATAACAATTTATTAATTTTTTGAGTGCCTTAAAAGTCACTAAAGATTGTGAGGGACACAAAAAAGTGCTCTTATTTTGATAAGAATGAAAAATAAGTTACAAATCATTAATCATTATATCTATGCATAAAAAGCTGTGAACGAATACATCGTTTATCCGAAAAACATTTGAGAGATTAAGTTATTTTTGAAGCAATTGATAACAATTGACGATCAGAAAAGGTCTTCTCCTCCCGGAGTAACGAAATAAAGGGTGCGTCTGTTAATAGCTTTTTACAATATAGTAATCATAAGAGTTTTTAGGGGTTCAGTAGGGCTCGGGTTAGTCAACAATTTTTCAAACGACAGGCAAATTATGGTAATGACAGTGTCGAAGGGTGTCGAAGGGCGAACCGGTTATGTTTAACTCTTCTCGCTTTACATAACAACAGTCAAGTCTATTGAATATTACAAGTCATAGCGCTCTCAATGAGAAGCGCTTTTTATGCATCGCTCGACCTTTTTTGCATACAAACCTCATATCGTGTTCTCTCCTTTTCTCCCCTTTTCTCCCCAACTATTACTCGACAAACATATAACACATAAACTTATATATCTATATATATTAAGCACAAACACCATTCATACCCAACCGAAGAGCATTCACTACCAGTGCTCCCCTTTTGCCTCTTTATATAAGTTATAAGTTATTTGATAGAGAGTTAAACAGGCGTTTAAGCGCTTCTTCTTTATCGCGGTTTGTTATACCAGAATGACTTTCAACCCCTTTCCTCACTCTCTCTCTCTCCATGAGAGGGGAGATTGTCGACACGCATTCTGTGATCCCCAGCGCAGGAAATACGCCGAGTGCTAAAAGGATTGAGGCATAAAAGTGTTATTATAAAGAGCTTCGAAACACAAAACCGTTTATAACATCTGATATGAGACGACAAATTGAATTGAATTTATTTATTACTCATTGATTGTTAGCTTTTTTGTCAAATTATATAATCTATTCATTGGGCTTACGAGCGGTTGGGCACACATAATGAGACAGTGCATAGTCTATGCACACACACACTGTGGTGTATAAATGATTTTTGATAACCCCTTCCCTATAAATAGCTCTATTCATTTGACAGTATATTTAGTGGCGAATAAACTCTTGATTTAATGCCTCAATAATATCAATAAATGTTTTCATAGGCTTTTCGTTTGGCTATTATTGAATGAAATCATGTGTTTTGTTTGACTTCTGGTAAACAGATATAAAGACACAAAAAAAAACAAAATTAATTAATAATGTCTTAAATAATGTGTTTTTTTTTTGTTTTAAGTAAAATATAGTCCACTATTAAAATGAAAATTCATTTCCAGTCACAGAAAGTGATGCAAAGCCTTGTGTTTAGTTAATAGTCTGTATTATCGCACAAACCATTTGTAGTCACACTTTTTTATGTTGCCAGAGCTGACCAACACTGCCAGAGCACTGGCACATACATAACCAGACCATCCACACACTCAGACACACAGACACGAGATGTTGGTGTTCCCGTGAGACAATGAGCAGGGTGACACGGAATAGTTTCATTATGCCTGAGCTGAGTCTAAGCTCACTTGCAATTAAATGATATTAATGTTGTGGAGCATATGTACGAACTGCCTGTGCCTTACATGGTATGGCCACAGCATTCAAATCCTAGTCATATATTTTTGGCCTCCTTTTCCACTGCAATGCAAACCCAAAACTAATATATATTGTATTATTTCAGTCACTCTTTGGCCATACTTTTTAGCTAATGAGCACACGGGCAGAACTGGCCGGTTATCTCCCTCTCAGAGGCCGTACATTAAAAAAATAAACCAAATGTACTGTCCGTCCGGTGTTTAACGCACGCACTTTGCAATGACTTTATCATTAATACATAAAATGAAGACAAAATAAATTGCATTTAATTTACTAACAAATGAATGCTTTTATTATTAGGTCTACGAATGAAAGTCTGTTTTGTTTCTCATTTCTAATTGTTTTTTTGTACTGTTTGTTGTGATCCCAAAAAACATGTATTAATGTTCGCAATGAATGAATGCATTGAATGAATGCAATTAATTAATGACAGAATTAATGGTTCAAATAGTGTTGTAAATCAATTAAATGCATGTATTTCTTGCGCCCAAAAAACGTCACATAAATTAATGGATTATTTATGAATACAATAATATTGAATGAATTCAATGCTTTTGTAAATATGTTTATAATATTTGTTTGTTTTTCTCTCGATTTTTCTATTAATAAATAAATGTTTGCTCAAACATAAGCTGAATATAATGTGGAGACAAAACAAAAATATTATTAATTTTCAACATTTCCAACGAATAGATGAAAATTGCAACTGATATGTGAATTGTGAAACCCATTGCTTTTCGTGCATTTGATTTGTGAATCATTTTTACATTTTTTTTGTTTAGTTTCTAAAGAATAAGAGAAGAGAGAAAAGTAGTAAAACTTTTTCATGTAATATAAGGAATGAAAGACGAATTGAAGCAAATGTTAGGCGAAATATTCTGAGGGCTAACGAGCGCTACATTGAATGAGAGACACATTTTGGCGATATTTTAAACGGATCATTGCTTTCCCTTTGCTTATGGATGCAAAAGCCATACAGTTATGCATGCATTCAATCTATGTCTTTCAAAAAGAAGAGAAAAAAACTCATTGCCAGAGCCTACCAGTGCTCTCACATTGCAGTGCCCCTCCATTTAGGGGAACACTTAGTTTTGCTTAAAAAACTTATTCAACAAAAAACTCATTTCCAGTGTCTATATAATGTAGAAACAAATTTACATCTATTCTGATGGCCTACCAGTGCTGCGCCAGTGCCTGTCAATGAGGCTGAGTGTGAGCTAAATGGGAGAGATAGAGAGGAGAGGAGAGAGAGGAGGGTAGGGGAGAGTCGGTGGGGATCTTAATTATTGAGATATTAAAAAATTGATTTTAGAATCAGTGAATATCACGCAAAAGGGCGGGCGTTATATAACTGCGCGCATCACTAAATTAAACCCTTTTCCATTAGCAAAAGCCGAATGGAAAGGGTATTTTGGGAGGAGACGAAACATTTTCATTAACATAATGTATGATCAAAGAAAAGGCATTTTCATTAGTATTGCACCCTTTGGCTGAGCCCTATCTCAGCGCCCATACCGTTAGGGCATAAAAAAAACTTATTATATATTATATATATATCGAGAGTCGATGTCATAGAGACTTACACTTGAATTCACTGTATTATTAGAGATGAACACAAATAGAATATGGGCTGAGAGGTATCGGAGGCATCGTTAGTGTCTGTCCATTGAGCGCATGCTGATTAGGACATGGATTTTACATTCTTTAAAAAGTTTATTCGCATCGAAAAACAGTCTCTTCCCTGCCATAAGAGTTGTTTCGTATACTTAAAAAGAATTTATATGAAAAAAAGGGGCCATAAGTAAAGGGAACGGCAATGAACACAAAGCGACACACAGTATGAAATTGAAGGCAAAACACAACTGAAAAAACACATTGAAATACACACAACAAAAATATGAAACGCTTTCGTAATATCAAAAACATTTCACAATTTCTTTATATATAATTAAAAGCATAGATAAAGAAAAGACATCCAAAAGAGACGACAATTTCGACATTACCTGAAAATGGCGGACACCAGTGGTCTGTCTCAGTTGAAACTGCGATAAAAAACTGTTAGGATTTTCGCTTTGGTATAAAAGCGGTCAGAAATCTCTTATACAATAGAGTAGAGAAAATATATATAAAAATAGCGTTTTTAGCGCTTAGTGTCTTCTCATACTCTGGCGCTTCATCTCATACTATGTTCCCCGAGTTTTTGGCTTTAGTTCTCTCTCTCTCTCTCTCTCTCTCTCTCTCTCTCTCTCTCATTCTCTCTCTCCCTCTCTCTCTCTATCTCTCTCTTTCTCTCCAGGCACATATGTATGAATGGTTGAGCCGCACATACACTCTCTCGTCAAACAGTCGCTCTTTTTTTTGGTCTGACATAAACAACATTGTGTGCCAAGTATTGAGAAGACCGGCACTCGTAGTGCCACTAAAATTGGATGAGAGCTAAAGTTGAGTATAAAAAAAATCAATAAATATCAGCAATACTTTTGGATGGAAAGTGTATTTATTTGATACCCAGTCCATCCAAATCTGCATTTCCCACTCATAGATGTTTTATATGACAAACATTTCAATAAAATTTTGCATTCCTTTCAATACATATCGAATATTCATAGATAACTACCAAACCTAACAGTGCTTTTAGTTCTCATAACACCATATATGAGATTGAATTTGTTATTCAAATTATAAATTAATTAAATTTTAATTTTAATAATTAATTAAAAATCGATTTTAATTACAAATATTTTTATTATTTAATTCATTATAGCTTTCAATGATTTGTTGTGAATATTATGTCTTAATTAAAACATTTTATTCAAAATTAATATTAATTAATAACAAAATAAATACTAATTTAAATATAGTTTCAAAAATCAAATAATTTTTTAAATATAATCAAAAATATATAATTATTTTAAACTTTAAATTTTTAATTTGTTTTCTTATTTTTTATTTTCCATTCATTTTATATTCAATTGAATTGTAATTTATTTTTTCAAAAACATTATTTGATTACTTGATTGAGGATTGAGTTTACTTTTGGCTATCTTTTGCAAAAAAAATAAAATTCTTTAATTTATTTATGATTTAGAGTTTGTTTTGTTATAAAACTTATTATTTATTCAATATATAGCAACTCTCACATCATTTGCAGTGAACGGCTCTAACGGTGAACGACAATCAATGAACGAAACAAAGAATAAATTTTAAGTCTATATAAAACTTGAATCAAAATAATACTGAAAAAGAATTTTAATTCTGAGCAAAAATTTTGAAATATTTTATTCAAATTTATTTCTCGTATAAATTATTTTGGAATAAATTTAATAATTTTTTCTTTGAAGTATATTTTGCATTAAATTTCATAATTTTTGTTCAATTTTTTTGACTTTAAAAAACTCAATAATTTTAAACTCTATTCAATGCAGTGATCTTTGCTTTGATGTAACGATAGTTTGAAACAAATTTCATTAATTAATTGACTTTTATTTCATTAACTGTTTCTTAAAAACAATTTATTTTTGAATTATATCATATCATATCTAAATTAACCTTGGTGACTCAGAATAATCATCTAAATTGATCAAGGCTCAATTTAAAGCGCACACATTTGTCAATCTAAAAATTAAACCAAAATTTTTTACTGAAAGTCATTTATGTGTTATTTATGTATAATTTTATGAAATTTAATCTTATTTTCAAAAAATAATTATCAAATAATGAGATTCAAAGTAATAATAAATATCTCAAAATTTAATAACAAAATGAATTTTTCAAATTTGCGATTCATTTGAATAATGACTAATAATTATAATTAGATTTATGTAAAAATATATTGAGTTTTCATTTGAATAATTGATTAAAAGTCATATAATTTTATATTTGAATTCATTTAATTAATATTCAAATTATCATTAATTAATTGAATTCATTAATTGAAATGTTATTCACATTATATGATAAGGCCTTCAATAATATCTCTTTCCAACAATGATAGTAATTATGGAAATCATATCAAATGGATTGCAATAACGAGGGTTAATTTCGACTAGTTATTGAGGTATCAAAACATTTTGAGCCATCTATTGAATGGTTTAAAAGTATTCTTAAATTCAATTTATTTTGTTTGAAAATCAATATTCTATTGAATTATTATATTTATATTCATTGAAATAAAAGCACAAAAACTCTGATTTCGATTAATTTCAATACACTATTAAAATACAAAAACATTATAAGAGAGAAAATATATATTCAAACAAAAACTAAACGAGAATTAAATTACTTTTTAGGCCTGAAATTCAAATCTCAATCTTTGAAATCATTGGAGATCTGAATTTCGAAGAATTGGGAGAAAAAAATATAGTAATCATTAGACTAACGATTGATCGAAAATAATGTTTGGGAAAGCATTTCAAAGACTATATTCCTTTGGTTTTTATATAGCGTTGATTCAAATGAGAAGTAAAAAAAGAAGTAAATAAAAGACTATTTTTTATAATGATTTCAATTTCGATTACAATATTTTGTTTGGAGTAAAGAATTCTCGACTGAATTTCCATACAATTCCATACAATATCATAAATCTTATCTTAAGGTTGTGTTTGACTTCAAAACTATGTCTATTATTGGCTACTTTTAAGATAAAAATCAATAAAAATATATATAAAAAGTTTGAAATTGAAGTGAAAAGAAATATTTGTTTTATTCAAAATATGTAATTTTAATGCAATATATTTTTCGTATTATTTAAGAGATTTAAAGCAATAATAAAATCACTGAAAAATATAAGTGAATTTCAATTTTCATAACGTCTGCCAAAAAGTGTCCAATCAGTGCTTCAATGCCTGAATCGCTTCAATTGATTCCAATATATAGCGTATTGTCTTCTAATAGAGGGATGTCTTAAATCTGCTTTGAGTTTCAATTATATAAATAGGTTTTTGTTATATTTTAATTGTTTTTCATTAAAAGTAAATTAAAAATGAAAAAAACATTGAATTCATTGACAAATAATTCTTGTTTTGAATGAAAACTAAACCAATTCCGACCTCTGTATCAAAGTATAGACTACTTTAATACTCAATTATTTTTACAAAATTTAAATCAAAAAAATATAATTAATTATATTTTTTATAAATTCAATAATTTTTTTAAAAATATATATTTATATTTCATATGATTAGAGTGTGTTGGGTTGGGTTGGGATGGGATGGATGTAATCCACAAACATTCCTCTGTTTTGTTCTGAAGACATCAAAACTATTGTATTTCAAAGAAAAATGATTGGAAACACACTTTCCTTTTGTGTTATCATTGTTTAGAGAGATCTCATATTTGGCATTCAATCGGGAATTCTTGACTCACTCTAAAGAATAACATAATATAAAAACAAAATAATCAAAACATTTCATGAATTTTAATTATAATTAAATTAACTTTTAGTAAAAATTAAATTGTAATGAAATTGTCAAATGTGCAAGGTTATATAAGTCTGAAATAATATTCTTTATTAATATTTAATACTTTGATTACATTTCATATGACACCAAATATGGTGTAATCCCTTCTGGTGTCAAATAATTACAAATTTATGTGTAATTCAGTTATAATTCACATAATTATTATTTATGTTCAAAACCTAATATTGAGGGAAAGGCAGTAAATCTCAAAATACATTTTCGCTGTTCATATAAATTATAAGTTAATTATAACTGAATCGACGGATAGATAGAGAATGTTATCCAATGTTATGGGAGTGAGAGATCAGTTTGATTATGTCTGTGCACTCATTGATTGGGTTCTGACCACAAAATATATAATTGACATAACATAACATTAATGTGATTTCCAATGAAAGTATGACTCCATCAAAACAGCTGCCAAAACAGTTTGGGCCCAAAATTGCTGCTATTTTTGTGTGAGTTTTCATTTATAACAGTTTATTGCAAATAATTTTCAGTTATTTTTATACAGTATTTGTGACTCAATTTGTGATAATCATAATTGTATTGTTAGTCACAAACGTAGGCAAATGTGTGCCCACTTTTAATAGGCGTTTGGGAACTGGCAGTGGAAAGGCATTGGAAAGGCATTGAATACAATTGTGTGATATACAGACAAATCGAGTGAATCAACGAATGCTTTTCTGTATATATTTATAACAAATGCCGTAAATTGTGGCCCAAAAAAAGTCGAGCACTAATACCAAACGCCAGAACCTATTGCCTGAGTTTAATTGTGCGCAAAAAAAGGGGAACGAATTTTTTGCACTGACCAAACGCACCGTCTATTTATGCCTGAGTTTTTTAATGGCAATGCATTTACAAAAAAAAAAGTTTTGAGCCATTAGTTGTTTAACTGAAAGATGTTTTCAGTTCTTAATGTTGAATATTATATAAAAATCAAAACTTTTTATTCGACAAATTCCTCAACATTTTAGGGCCCACTCTTTGCCACTCTTTGTCACTCTTTGCCACTCATTGTATTCCTATTTTCCATTTGTTATACACTCTCTGTGACCCTCTCCTTCTCTCCCCCTGTCGTTCCCCTCCATTCGAAAGAAAAGAGTACATTAACTGTATTTTTGCATTGATATCACAAGTAATACAAAAGCAATGCATTCCTTATGTCTTTTCATTTGCCAAACAAACGGCTATTCTTTATATTCTTTATATTCTTTGCTTTTTTTGTTGATCTAATGATGAGATGACTCTAAATAAAAAAGTTGATGCAAAATACGAATAATAGAGGGGACGGAGCAATAGGGAAGGCCAGTGTGAGACTAACAGCGCTGGCGAGAGCGCTGGGAGAGAAGCTGTGCATATAAGGCGAAAATGTTTTCAGAGAGATATTGATAGTCGAAGGAAAGGCCATAACTTATATCTGGAAAGCATATGAAGCTAATCATCTGAGAGGGACTGAGAGAATGGTTTTGCCAAACATTTGCTGCCAAAAGATAATGCAGAACAGAGTGGATGCCATTGTGTATGGCATAGAGACCAGTGTGTATGAGAGCACACAGTCATACCACCCGACCCGAGATGTAGAGCGTTTGGCCCTTTAAATATGCGCTATTGATTCAATCGATCGATTCGTCTGTTTTGCAATGTTTTGCACATTTTATTACTTAAGACTTGGCACATACACTCCCAGCCCTCACACTATATACTGTATATTCTCTGCAGAAAATATATTGCAATCACAATAAAGGCATGTCTTCAGCGACTTTCAGGTTCTAAGTCAACATTCATTTGCATATTAATGATTGGAAAGGGAGGCGCGTTGGCAGTCACTACCGTTCCCTCATCGCAGTGCATATTATGCAAAGGGTTGAGAAAGAGATTGCGTTCACAACTCTATTATAATTAGTTTTTTATATATATTTCTTTGAGTTTTTCAAATATGCGAAGCGCTGGCAAATGATCGTCAGTGCCTCCGAGTGCTGCCTCATAGACCCGAGTCCTTAGTGTTCACTTTAGTTAAGCTTTAGATAACGTTCCGCCCATTTTTGCAGCAAAAAAAACTAGAACTAAAGTATTGATTATTACTCACAACAACGACTCGAAAGTTTAGATCAGATTTTCTTTAAAATGTTTCTCATTTCTCAACGCTTTTATTCCTCTCTATTCTATGGCTCACTATTTTTGCCTTTTTTTGCCATTTTTTCTGTAATTTATTGACATTAAAAGAGAGAGACTTTTTCTGATACGAGAAAAAAAACTTTCTCAGACTTTTTCAGCTGAAGAGTGTATTTGTGCCCCTGTTTTGGGACATAATAAATGTGGAACTTTTAACGTCAAACACATGCAATAGAAGTGTATTACTGGGAGACGACTGGTAAGGCCTGTGCTCTCTTGCCATCGAATATCAGACAATATCAGTAGAATATTAAGGTATTGCCAGAGAAAGGAAAGGATGGATGGATTGTGCGATCATTTGATTGATGAACTTTAAAACGCATTGCGAGCGCACACACAATACGACAGCGTCAGTGAAAAGACTATAAAATAGGTTAAGGGGAGGAACCGAACAATTATGAAATGCATTTAATGTTTAATCGCAGCCGGAGTTTCATATGGAGTTTGTACACGCAATTGCAAAATATATACATACAGCACATACCGGTGCCAATAAGCACCAGCCCCTTTTTCATCCAATTGTTTTTTAGCTAATTTGCATAATTTCTTCTCTAAACAAAATGAGAGCAAAATTTTCTAAAGAATTTTCTTCTCCTCTTTTAAGCCTCAAAACAACACATACTATAAAACACAGAATCTATTATAGTTTTAATGCGGGACTCGATTTGCAATGCGTTCACAAAACTCTATTCTCAACTGTAAAGAGATTTCAGTCAATGAATGGCTTTATATATAATCTTCAAAAACAATTGCATTCAATTGAAATCACAGTAACAGAAAAAAAATGTTCATTCTTTCAAATCAGGGGTAAAACTTTAGAAACAGTTATTCGTTGCTAAAATTAATGCCTAAAAATGTTTTGCTCGTATTTTAGAGATTATTTTCAGCCATAATTTTGTCGGGAATTTGTTTTATTGCCAGAAATGAGCTCAAATGAAGGGGTATTTTTGAGTCAAAGCTCTCGTGTTTTCCTCTAAACTATAATATATTTTATGAGTGAATCACAAAAAGCAATTCATTTTTTTCTATCATTTGGTTTCGAGAGAGGGTTTCGATTGTGAAGACATTGACTGAAATTTGTCGAATTGGATAGTATTCAAGTGTTTAGTTAGTGAGGGCAGAGCTGCACCAGTAGTCGCACAGGCAGTGTATTTTATAGTCAGAGCAGTTCATTACTTACAGCTCTGAACTTTATATATATTCCTCTGTAATTTTTAGTCGGATCGCATCGGCGTTTAAATTGTAGGACAAATAAATTTTTTTCTCAAAATTAGATTAAAAAATACAGAAAAAGATTTTGTGACAAATCAATAGAACAATACATAATAGTATGAAAGAGAGAGACATAACATAAGAGCAAACCAACAGAAAATGTTTTACAATTGATTTCAAACTTTTTTTTCGTTATTTATTTCTCTATGATTTCATTGTCTGTGCAAATGTGCACCCAATGAATACCATCCCTAAAATGTGTACAACTGTTAGACTTGACTGTCGTTTGCAATGGCATTAATATAAGATAGAGCGCCCAAAGGCATCGGAATCGAGTGCCCATACATACCAATGCCTTATATGATAGTGTCTTTGGTTTTGGTCATGCGATGCAACAGAAGAATAAACATTAAAAGCTTTTGTCATATTTTTAGAGGAGAGAAATGAATATTAGAATTTGCGTTTCCATGGCGTTAGGGGCACTGGTAGGCACTGGCAGATCATTTCATTATTGGACACAACTTTTCGTTTAGCTATGCAGTCATTGAGCCTCTGATTTAGGCCTTTAATCATTTTCTTATACATAAAAGACCTGAAACACCATTAGAGGAAAAGTCAATCGAAAAGCAAAAAATATTTGCAATACTTTTAGAGAGAGAAAAAAGCTTAATCTGAATCTCTCTCTCTCTCTCTCTCTCTCTCTCTCTCTCTCTCTCTCTCTCTCTCTCCCTCTCTCTCTCTCTGCTCTGCATTTTGTTTTCATTATTCCCATCTGAATCTTAAGTTTATTTGAGTCGCTTGTGTGGGTTATGTGTGTTTGTCTGTTCCCTCCTTTCCTCGTTTATTGCATCTAGATCAATTTCCTGCCTCACAGTATAATAACTCAATGCGTTTCCTATACTTTTCTTAATATATAAAACTTTGCTTTAATTCTAATTTAAAATGAAAACAACGTTTCGTTCATTAATTGTAATGTAAAGACTGTTAAGAAATGATTAGTTTTTATGTTTACTCAACAGAACTAATATAAAACAATTTTATTCGCTGGCATAGGAGGAAAGGGATGATCGATATGTTAATTCAAATAACAGTTATCAACGAAATTACTTTTTTTTGCTCTCTTTACTCTTCAGTTATATTCTTCTAAACAACTTTTATGTCAAATCCATTCAATTCATTATTTGAAGACTTTTTAATGATATCTATTTGTAAAAAAAATTCATAAAAATTAATTTTTTGATTGAATTGAAATAATTATATTTTAATTAAACTTTAAACAAATATTTATTTGTTAATAAAATTTGTAATTTTGTTAAACTTTTAATAATTTAAATATTTTTCGATTATTTTAAGGTTTTGAATGAAATTGTTTGACAAACAAGACTTACAGTAAGTCTAATATAATGTAAGAATTCATTTAAAAAAAAGTTTTCATTTCAGTTGAAATCGATTTTTATTGCTTTGATAGCAAACAAATGTGTCAAAAGTTAGAATTGAAAATGTAATTAATTTTGTGTTTAATACAAAGAAAGTATTATTTCATATAAAGAGCCGTATTATAAGTGCTATTTTCTGAACAGTTGGCCAATCATTTCAATTGAATTCTTTCAAATCAATCTCTGTCTCGAAGTCGACAACCATTTTCAAAATTCTGTATCACTTTTTAAAGGATCCTTTTTTTTGCTGTGAAAACAATTTTTCTCTTTAATTATTAATTAATTTTCCTTTTTTATTGTCGACAATAACTCATTGATTCAATGACTTCTAAGAATTTTTTAAAGAATTTTTAAACAAATTTCGTGAAATATTTGTCTATTTTTAGAAATAATTGTCTTTTTTGTAAACGATTTTTCTGTCAAAAAAAATGGATGTAAAATAACAATAGTTTTAAAGACTTTTTTGTCGATTTTTATGTGAATAATGAAAACGTTATAAATTGAGAAATGCATTCATTGACGTAAAACATAAAAAACATTTTTAAAACTCTTATTTTCTTAGTCTATAATAAATTTTTCTTCACTAGAAATCCATTAATTTATAATTCAATAAAATTTCGTCAATTCTTATTAGATTCAGTCCATGATTTTGATGCAGACTTTTGGGGCAAAATATAAATAAAATTTGTAAAAAACAGAGTTTTAATGCAAATATAAAACATTAAATAATGTTATTTTAGCCTTAAATTCAATTATATATCGAGTTTTTATAGTGAACAAAAACTAACTGTGCCTTCGCTTAGCGTTTGTTTATTAATAAAAATAATGTCAGAAAATCAGATAAGCGATGAATAACAACAAAAATTCTTTGATAAACTTAAGACAAAATTGTGTTTTTAAGAGCAAAAGACTTTTCTCTCTTTTAATGTTATTTATCAAAAGTATTGGAAAATCAAATTTGATTTCTATTAACAGTAATTTGAATGGAAATAACAATAATTTTAAGTGACTTTTACTGTAACGAAAAGAATATATAATAATATTTCGGGGAATAAAATACAAAGAGTTTTATTTGAGAACAAAAATAAAGACAAAATTTCTTTATCTCTAATTCAATGTTTATTTTTATCATTTGAAAAATGAAAAATACAGTCGTTTAGAGTAAATATCATTCCTTTTAAGGCATATAATTCATTGACAGAGAATATAAACAATTGCGAGAGAGAGAGAGAGAGAGAGAGAGAGAGAGAGAGAGAGAGAGAGACATTGATTATTATCCATGAATTTAGTGGAACCCCAGAAAATGGATCAAATTGTTATTATACGTGAATATCGTAGTCTTGGGCGCACTGTTGGGCTCACAACCAGTTTTTTAAAGGCGAAAAAGTTGACAATTTTAAAGGATTTGATGTTATTGTTGAAAATTTACGCCAATCACTGTTGACATCAGTACAAGAAAAAGCTCTTTATTTGTTCGTCACTTATATTCTTATACCTTAAGTTATCCCAATCTTATCTCCAATAATACTTTCAAATGTAATAGTTTTACAAAAAAATATAAGACAACGAAAAAAAAAATTCGTTTCAAAAAATATTTATTTTGTATTTCTTTCATATAATACTTTGTTAACAATTTACTGTAAGTCTCGAAACAAAGCAAACTTTATGTTAACTCTACATATCTCTCGATATTCTCTGTATTTTTTGTATACATTTAATTTTTGACCAATTCTTTTGTATTCTCTTTTAGGTATCCGTTCCTATCCGTCGCACCCAATGATCTCATGGCTGCCACCAAACGACCCTCTTTTCAATCACGTATCGATTTTATGGCATCTTCTCATATATTGTAATAAAAGTGTTCTTAAAATTCATATATAATGCTAAAAATCCATCCATTATTGTCAATGAACTTTTTCTTCTCTCAGATTCATAATCGAAAGGCCATTCCTTTGCTATCAACCGAACCATCATTTTTCTTATTTAAAATCTTATCCGAAAAAATATTTCCAGAATTTGAGTCAAGAATATTCTATCGAAAACTTTTCTCATTTAATATATGACTCAAAAATTATTTCCGTTGTTGTGATAATAGGATCACTGAATGAAAATCATTTGATGAATGTTTCGTAAAAATTAATTTTGTGGTCAATTCTCGAAGAATTTTTTTTTGATGATTTTTTATATAAAAATACTTTTTAATACGAGAGAAACATTTCGTTGTAATCAATGAGTTCTCAATACATAAAATGAATACATAATTGCTATTTAAAATGCCTTTGATTTACCAAAGGGATTGGAAAGGAGTCTCTTTGTAAACGTTAATTAATTTGTGTTCATATTTTGAATAATTAATTATGTGATATATATTTCACATTAGATCCAAGGCATAAAAAATGAAATAAATCATTTGAAGTAAATTTAAATTTTATTAAAATTTCTAAAATAAAAAATAAGTCAAATATTTGAAAAATACGTTTTTCAGTGATGTTTACGAAAAAGTTGTGTTCATTAAAAATAAATAAATAAAAAAATAAAATTTATTGAAAGAAAATATCTCTGAAATGAATTTTCGTGCGTTTATTATGTGAAAAGAGATTTCATATATTTATCTCAAAGAGAGAGAAATACAACGAATAGAAAGACTATATTCAAAAGAGACTTTAAGAGACGCCTCAATAAATTTTCATTTCAAACCACTCAAGAATTATATAAACATTTTTTAAAAACTGCTCCTATAGTACAGTCCGACTTTGATGAGATTTCTCTTTAAAACCCGAGTTATATATCGATATTTGAAGAGAAGAGAAGAGAGAGAAAAAGAGAGAGAAAAATGTAATCTTATAGTAATATATATTTTATAAGTAATACTCGACTGCTTTTTACACTGAATTGCATTTAAAAATATATATAAAATGAAGCGAAACTCCAATCGATAAATGAGATATTGTTTCTCAAGAATCATATTTATCTGCAAATAATTGATTGCGTTTTGAAGTGCTTTTGATATTGGATTTTGTTGTTTGTTTCAAATTAATTGATTTTTATTTCATTTTTTTAATATTATATATATTTATAAATGGAAATAATTGTCACAAATGAGCAAAAATTCATTAAAATATATTACAATTTCGTCATAACATTAACAATGAAAAAGGCATTGAATTTTTATAAGTGAAACTGTCATTGAATTCAAACATATCTATAATTATGTTATCTGTTATAAGGGGTGGAATGGATTGAATGGCAGGTCGTATGCGATGAGGCTCTGGACGAGCTCTCGGGACGAGAATGAGTGGCGGCAGTGGTAGCAGAGGTGGCAGAGGTTGCAGAAGTGCCTGAAGTGGCAGTGGAATAGTCTGTGCTTTTGGTCAACACATCCGCACAACTTTCCCAACTGTCCTCTTCAGCATTGGAGCATTGGTTCGGATTGTTTGGATGGTTCGGGTGATAGTAATGGATGTGGTGTTGAGATCTGATATAGCGCTGTGTCGATGGAGATGTGATCATGATTTTGGGTCTGTCTGTCAAAGGAATGGGTTCTTCGTCCAAAATCAGGGGCTCTGTATTTAAATAATTATTTTTGAAATTGATTTCTTCGGCTCTAATGTTATCTTCAATGGACTCGCGAGACATCAAAGCTCTTCTCGTCTTATATCCAGAACTTTGAAAATCAAAATTAATGTTAAAAAACATTTCATTTAAAATGAATTCAAATAACTAATGAAACGACAAATGCATTGAATTATAAGAAAAATTGAAATATATTTTCAAAGAAAATAAATTATTTCAAAAATGAAATTTTTTTCAAAACAAATGTTTCCTGAAATGAATAATTGTTTGCAACCAATGATATGTTTATTGATTCAAAACTTAATAAATTATATAATATTTTAATTACTACTAAAAAGTCATGCGATTTCATAAACCAACAAATTCTTTAAGTATTTATATTTCACTAAAAATACTACTTTCCAAACGAAAAACTAAAATTCAAATCTATATTAATATTAAATATTAATAAATATTAATATCATATCTCAAATACAAACTACAGTTTCTTTGGGGAAATGCAGGAAAAATCTATGCAATTAATAGTATTGAAAGTCTAATTGAACTACAAATACATATGCAGTTCATGCCATTCCCGTTCACTAAACCGTTCACTAAATCATATTAAATGAAACTATACTTTCGTCTAATAATATCATTCTATAGACCTATACCTGACTGTAATTCACTGCAAGACTGCTAATGATTGAGCAATCAGTTGATGAGGCTTTTCGGTAATGAATGAGAATTTTTATTACAAATCATTTCCTATGAATTTTTCGTACGGTGTGTGAGGTGTTTTGGGAGGGACTTCTGGAAAGGGGCAAACAATACAATACAATACAATATACAATACTTTCCGTTATTCTAAACTAATTCCTAAAAAATGACATCAATTTTGAATGAAATGCCTATTAATTGCTAACAAGTTATGAATCATTAAAAGAATTGTTTAGTTTTTGACAAAGAATTGCAAAGAATTAAAAATATTTTAAATTCAATATTATATTCAAAATGAGATATAATTTGAATGAAAGACTCACTCAAAAAGTGTCCAAACGATGTAATAACACAAACAGAAGCCACCAATCATTACAATCCCGATTACCACACATAGAATCAACGGAACGTTTCGTCTCTAAGAGTGAAAAATCATTTTTGACAATGAATTTTGAAAATAATTTTTCATATTATATGATATGCTTTGATATAATGAAACCTCATTTGAATAGTCTTCTAAATATCGGTCACAATTGAGATAAGAACAAACGGAAGCAATCAATTCGTATTGAATATCGCGATAGTCTTTCAGTGATATGTTTGACAGCAATCCTTGAGTGCATTCCTTGACCACACGTTCGCATCTCTTCTCTAAGACTTTCATCTCATTTGAATCACATCTCTTTTCGGTTAACATTTTGTTTCGCCGATTAGACAACGCCTGAGATCTTAAGCGGTTTTTACTCTTTCTCTTGTTTGCAATAATGACATCACATCTCATAATATCGCAAAAGTCTGCCAAACATATCGAGTCTTCGCGCTATTCGTCGACAAATGAAATATTTTTAACCATTTCGTGAATAACATTATTTATACAAAAACTCATTCAATTTCTCACTTGATTTGAGTCTTGTTTATGTGTTTCGTCCCAATGTATGGCCAACTGTTCGGCGCACAGGAATGTGGACCCACAGAAAGGACAGGTCCACTGGAAACTCAACTCATCGTCTTCCTCTTCGTCGTCAGACTCGGGCCACCACAAAGAGTCACGATTCGGATGGAAGGGACAGTCGATAGGCATTGGCACTCGATATCTCTCAAGTATTGGACTGAATTTCTGTGAATAAATAGTAATTAATTTTAAATATTTTTTGTACAGATATTTCAAAAATAACATACCTTTTGAATAATATTCTTAACGATTCTCGACTTATCTCTCGGACATTGCCAGAGAAGGTGTTTTGGGTCATACCAACCGACGTGTGTCAGCAATACCAATACTATGGCCTGAAATGAATTGCGATTAAAATTGTGTTTAGTTTTGAATTATGTTTTTTATTGAAGACATGACAACCTCTAGACATAAGTAGTTCGGATACATTGAAACATTCAGATCCGATGCAATTGGCGGTCATTTAGAAGTGTATGCAATTTATTGGATTTGTATTTATTTTTCAACTAAAATATGATTTTAAATATAATAACAAAGAAGTGAATAATTAATAAAAATAACAACAATTAGTGGAAACTCAATATTTTGTGTCCAATCTATTTGTACGCAAACTCTAAGCGTTTGAATCGATATTTTCATTACAGAATTGCAACACAGAATGTGTTATCGATTCTGTTATAGGAATACAATTTAATTCAATAAATAAAATACATTTTTATTATAAAAATGGAATTTCAATTGAATTCTGATTTTTAAAAATATTTATTAATTTTATAACTATTTATTGAATTATTTTTTCTTTCATTCATTTGTTATTTGAATCAAAAATAAAATGAATTTTTATAAATAATTTGTTGGAAATTGAAAATACATTGATTTCAATAGGGGTACAGTACCATGGTCATCGAATTGTCTCATATCAATATTTTGATGAAATAAATTCAAATTAAAGATAATATTTCATAATCAGTAGTCATGTGTTAGAAGAATATTATCGGTATTACTGTTTTGAATGATTTGCTGAAAATCATTTCAATTCAATGTATATGCCTTTGAAACCCATTGTGAAACCTATTGAGACATCTATTTTTGCATTTATATTCTCATTCAAAACCAAAAACTTGAATTTTTTCAGTAAAATGAATGAAATGATATAACAATGATTTGATTCGCGCTATCATTTCAGTCATTACTAACACCTGTATCCCAGCTCCGAAAAATGGTGATACCTATCATGTGTCGGTGCAATGCCTACACATGATAGGGATTGACTGCAGTGCGGATCACTGGAGTAGGGACTGGGGTACTAACGTGTGCCCGACATTTCTTACAGGAAAGGGTGGCAATGGATGGACATCGAAGTACTGGTTCTAAAGGGATTCAAGTAAATTGTGGGACGACTACAGACTCTGTGGACAGGGATTCAAATTGGATGAAACAACTGGCCATTGAATGGACAGCACTTGAGTTGAAATCATTAAAAGTATTGAAAATGACTTTTGAATTGAAATCTCATTTATATATAAAAATG
>JAQIXR010000667.1:0-21865 GCA_034700825.1 Quadroppia sp. Gr-Ori-00064 | reverse complement strand
TCAGCCACTGGTATGGGTGTGAAAGACAACACACATTCGGCCGGTGTTGGTGTTGTTGGCGGACTCGCCATCGGATCTGTTATTAGAGTTGACAAAAGCTATTAAACATAAAAATATTTATTTTATTTTATTTTATTATTTTATATACAAATTGTTTTGACTTTGAAATAAATTTCTATTTATTATTACAAACAATTATTTTTCATTCAATTCAATGAAATGTCATTAAATTCATTAAAAATTAATTGAATTAAATTCATTTAAACCTATTTTAAGCCATTCATAAATACAGTATTGAGTTGTGAACACATATTTGTTGTATTCAAACCCTTATATTCAAATACCCCTTAAAATACTTTATTCTATGAATAATTGTTTAGAAATGGTTTTATATAAGAAATAATTTAATAAATGAAACAAAAGTAAAAATCTCTCAAATCGTGTGAATCGACAAAAACTTTAATTTATTTTTATTATTAAATTTCAATCATTTTTATTAAAATTAATTTCTTGTAAATATTTTGTTTGTTTAATGAGAAAATGTTTTGCATAAAAGCTATCCATTTGTTTGAAGCTATCGGTGGCTATGATCTGATCCATGCGCTCAAACATGTACTCAAAGCAATAGACCTCCAGTTCCTTAGATCTGAACTTAATTGACGCCGAATAGAGTGAACAGACATTTGTTTCGTCTATTAATGGCTTTAATTTGAGAACACATTTGAGTTTCAGCTCTTCTTCAGAATATTCATTAGTAATGTCCAAGAAGTCAAACAACACTTCCAGATCATTGGTGTCGATGGAGTGGGTGTAAAGGCATCGGAGGAACGCATAATAGCCTTCATATGAGTGCTCTTTGACCTCAATCTCATTGGACTGACATTCAGACCAATCGTTTGATAGCATTGTCTCGAAATGTCTGCAATTGTCGACGACTATGAATTTGTGGACATAAATGACCTTTCCTTCGATCTTGATCTTCAAATCACTGTATTTCTCATTATTAAACCCATTGATCATTGTCTGCAAAAGTGGATCAATTGGTTCGAACAAATCAGCCAATCGTAAGCCATTGTAAGTGAAGGAACAGTTGTAGTAATAATCGATTGTCTGCTGAAATGTCTTGAATTCAGTTCTTTTTGGTCTAACAATTCTCTCGTCATTTATTAGACCCCAAATATAGACGAATCCGTTGTCAGACAACGCCATTGACTTCTTTCCGAGAGCGCAGACATCAGTGAATTTGTTTGATTTGACAACAGGTTGTGGTTTGCTTTGGGCACAGGTATGTGCCAGCCCTAACTGGCCACAGTCGTTCAGACCGAACGCATAGATATCACCTTCAATGGTAAGTATGAGACAGTGATGAGAACCGGCTGAGACACGGGCTATGAAGACGTCTTCGGGCAAATCGATGGCAATCATCTCATTTGACTCGAGGTTTGTCGACATATGGACACCGAGTTGACCCTTGTTGTTGATGCCCCACGAGTACACCATACCAGTGCTCGCACACACCAGACAGTGCTCAGCGCCCGATGCAATGGCAACGTATTCTTCGCCGACGACACCGACCATCTTCACAGGCAGTGATGAGTTGAGGCCAAACGTAAAGATACCGGCGTTTTGTGTCAACACATTTGTAGACAAGTTATTACAACTCATGTCTTTCACCCGAACATCACTGGCCCCAAAGTGGACAGCACTGGGTTTGCAGCACCGGTGCTCTGTTTGTCCATTGCCTAACACACCCTGGTAGCTGTCGCCCCAGGTGTACAACAGGCCATCGTTAGTCAGCGCAGTCATAAACGTCTTTCCAGCGACTATTTTCACAACGCCTTTCCCACACAACTCCTTGAGTAGAGTTGGTTCACTCACTGAGCTATTGTGGCCCAAACCGAGCATACCGTTCCTATTGCTTCCATAGCCATACACTTCGTCACCGTTTGTGACAATAATGACATTATGTCTAATAATTGACACAAACTTAATCTCATTCAAGAGTTTTGAACCGATTTTCGACACAATATTATATTTCAATTTCGATATTCTTTCCATTATTTCACTCAATACTTAATAATGATTTCATTCATTCAAAACAATGTCTTTAAAACTCATTACACAATTGATTGCATAATCAAAACGAAACCAAATAATGAATAAACAGTTTCTATAGTTATTATCATTCAATGAAAACTTTTTTCAAACCATTTTCTGCACTAAAAATGATTAAGTCTTTGAGTAATGAAAATAAATATTTAAAAATTGCCACAAATATTGTCCAAAAACTGGAACCAATTGTCCAAAACTCGAACCAATTGTCTAAAACTTGAACCAATTGTCCACAACTTTAACCAATTGACCAAAACTTATTGAAGTGTTGGATGTATTTGAGGACAAGTCTCGTATCACTGGTTATAATGCAATCGTTATAGCAATTGAAGATTGAGTTTTGGGTCCAATTGAGGGAACCGACGATTAGGTGATTGTTGTCAATAATGGCATATTTGCTATGCATTAGACCCTCATTGGAAAGGGTTATAACCTTTGACTCAATGCCAGACCTAAACAGTTGTCTCAATCGCTGAGAGCTGTCGTCTTCGGCCACAACTGATTCATGACTTTTGTGACCATTGATTATAATGCGGACAACGATCTCGTGGTTGAGAGCCATGTCTTCGACCAATTGGATCAATGGCTCAAACGATAGACAATACATACAGACGTCCAATGAGTGGTGACATGACTTCAGGGCAGACATGAGTTGACATAAATGTGATTTCGGATTATTTGCGATCAATTGGTCTGAAAAAGAGAGACAAAAAATGATATTCAAAGACATGAAATGTATTGAATATTTGCCATAATTTTGTTGATAACAGTCTTGTAATTGGATGTGATCTTCAGGGAAAAACAGTGCCATTTGTAGATCAATACCACTGTCATTATCACCACTTTTGGCGAATCTGTTCCTCAGATAATCACTCAATTTGTAGATGAAGTAAATTGTGGTCAAATATGCGCTGATTTTAAGACAATAAGACATTTGAGACAAATATTATTCAATAAATTGAATGCAATTTATATTAAAAGTAAACAAACATTTCGTTCAAAAGTAAACACTTTTTCCCACTATTTGTTTGAATGTCAAAACAGTTCATAAATAACGATATCATTGAAAAAGTTTTTGAAAAAAGTTTTCGCAATTAATGCAAAGAATTTGAAATTCAATGCATTTGTGATTCAATAAATTCTTGTCTAAAGTGTAATGAAATGCAATTCATTGTTTCGTGCAATCAATTGATTGTTGATTTGTTTGAATTATTTGATCATTTTTTGAGGTTTTTATCCAATAATTGTCCACAAAATGTCCGAAAATATTAGTTCTGAAGAGAATAATGAAAATAATGTCAAAACTAATGATAATAACAATGAAACGAATGATATAAAAGACATGAAAATAACGAGTGATTCGGACTCTGATAGCAGTGAAGACGAACAGCAAAGAGTGAAAGATGAGGTCAAGAAGAGATCACACCTGCAGTCGGACAGTCATTCTTCGACAGTGATTATTGCAAATAAGGCGCCGATGATATCGAGACCGGAGTTACCAAAAGATATCAAGAGTACTCTTCTGTGGATTAATGCCATAACAACTGTTTTTTCGGCCTTTTATCTGTTGTTCATTTTTATGCCAATCAATAGAAACCAAAAAATCAATTATGTCTTCACAACCATCTCATTGATGGCTGTCATCATCGGACAGTTGTTCTCATTGGCCGGCAATCTGCTATTCCTCATCATATGTCTGACCACAAGCATATTCTTCCTCATCGGTCACTTCGTGTCAGCTCTGATAGTGATCTTAATTCATATGATATTATGTAAGAAATTATTGAAAATTATTTTTAATATTTTTTTTTTGAATTGAAATCAATGTTTAAAATACTTTTCATTCGTTTCGTACAAGTGTTTAAAGGGTTTAATTGGAGTCTAATGTCTTTGATAGTAATCACAGCGATTCTCATAAGTGTATCAGTTGTTACAATTGTCTTAAATTTTGTCCAAATAAGACGATTGCGTTCATTAGACACAACGAAGACATGAAAATTATTAGACATAAAAATATTTACTTAATTTTATATAAAAATATTATTTATTTGTTTTCAAATTTAAATAAATTTCTTTATTATAATTGCAAACCAATAGCACTGGGATGTCGGGTCAGTTCAGACATAACACTGGAAAGGGTGTTATTATAATTTTTAAACAATAAAATTCAATAATAAATAAAAATAAATTTTTATATCAAAAATACTTTGAAAATCCAAAGCCTGAGAAGTGATCTGTGAGTCGGTTCCCAAACAGGCCATGAGATCTATTAGGAAAGTCTTTAGCTCTCTTCGCGGCAAACAGAACAAAAAGGAACCGATTGTTCAATACGACCCTAGAAATGAAAGGGTGACTATAGGGTCAGAGCTGTGGACACATGAAATGCCCAGGGATTCTAGAGATGAAAGTGGGACTATTAGGCCAGATGTGGACAGTCATGTATTGCCTGACACCAGTCACAGACATTTCTCAACGTTTGTCTGCGACGATGGAAACGATGGACAACCCATACCCCAACCCTTATCTCCCGGTGAGAGTAATTTACGACATAAAGACATCCTACGATTGGCTGAGTTTGGTCTGATCGTGACCGCGGACACAGCCGGAGGGGGAACTCAGGGGGAGGTGTTGGTTGGGTATTATGGAAATACTGTATGTATTCTTCAATTGACATGTTTTCAAATTGATAACCAATTCTTATCGACCCCTTCTTTAGGCCATTTCCACGTTCGTCGACATCAATGGGAACCCTATTAATGGTGTAGTTCTCGGCAAAAAGTTTGCCCTAAAATATATTGACTTCGATGTGAACGACACTTCAGACGATGCCATAGAGGGAAGGTATTCGATGATTATGGAACGGAGTGTCAGAGCAAATGTCGATCACCCGAATATAGTGCCCATCCGTTTGGTATTCAGTTGGGGAAATCCCTTCTTCTTCAGGACAGGTGGCAAACCGTATCAAATCAAAGAGAGGGTATATATTGTTATGGATTTCGCAGACTTTGGTTCATTAGAGGCTTTTCTCTGGAAATTAGATTCAAAGAAACAACGTTTGGATGAATATTATTACATCAAATTCATTGTCGAACTCTATTCAGGTCTGTACTCACATCCCTTTCCTTCCAAAGTCATTACATATTAACTGATTTACTCTCATTCCCCCCTTTAGGCCTCAAACACCTTCACGACCACAACATATACCACAGCGATCTTCACGACAGAAACGTATTGGTGTTCAATGAGGGCACTGATGAACAACCAGTACTTACACTCAAAATATCTGACTTTGGTATGAGTTATATATGCGAAGGCAAATACTTGACCACTCCGTCGGTTCCCGACTGGCGGCGACGGCAAGTTGAGCGCCAGGACATAATGGAACTGGCTGACATCGTGCAACTCATCCACGGCATGCGACCCATTGATTGCAGTCAGCGTTTGTGTGATATTATCACTGAATTGATCTCACGATTGAAGACATGTGTTTGTGATTCTTTGGCTGAGGTAAAGATCGTCGCAATCATTGACTCATTATTAAACTATTTTTGCAATTGATTGCCACACATGTAGTATAGCACCGGTAGTTTGAACACACATTTGAAAGGTTTTTGATTTGTTTTTAGGTTTGCATTCATTAATGAATTTCAAAATACATTCAAATGTTTGACGAAAATTGAAATCAATTCTTTTCATACGTATTGTAATACTCGAGTGTTTTGTTTGACTTTAAATCCATTGATTTTAAATTGATTTTCATTTTATTTTTAAAATTTTTAATTATTCAAAAATTTTTGAAATCATTTGAAAATCCAAAGCCTGAGAAGTGATCTGCGAGTCTGTGTCCAAACAACCATGAGATCAATCAAAAAATTTTTCGGATCTCTTCGCGGCAAACAGAACAAAGAAGAACCGGTTGTTCGCTACTACCCTAGAGAGGAAAGGGTAACTATAGGGTCAGAGCCATTGACCCCTGAAATGCATTCTAGAGATTCTATTTCACAAATGGATTCAAGAGATGAAAGTGTGACTATTAGGCCAAGACTTGTGGACAGTCATGTATTGTTTGACATGTTTGTCCGCGTCTATGGCCAACCCATTGCCCATTCCATACCCCAACCCTTATCTCCCGGTGAGAGTAATTTACTACATGAGGACATCCTTAAATTGGCTGAGTTTGGTCTTATCGTGACCGCGCAGGCGGCCGGAAGTGGCGCTCACGGAAATGTGTTGATTGGGTATTATGGAAATACTGTATGTATTCTTCAATTGACATGTTTTCAAATTGTTAACCAATTCTTATCGACCCCTTCTTTAGGCCATTTCCACTTTCGTCGACAGTAATGGGAACACCATTAGTGGTGTAGTTCTCGGCAAAAGGTTTGCACTAAAATATATTGACTTTGATGTGAACAACACTTCAGAGAAAGCCATGAAAGCAAGAGATGCGATGAATATGGAACAGAGTGTCAGAAAAGTTGTCGATCACCCGAATATAGTGCCCATCCGTTTGGCATTCAGTTGGGGAAAGACAAAATTCTTCAGCACAGGTGGAAAATCGTATCAAATCAATGAGAGGGTATATATTGTTATGGATTTCGCAGACTTTGGTTCATTGGATCCTTTTTGCTTTGATCCAAAGAAACAACGTTTGGATGAATATTATTACATCAAATTCATTGTCGAACTCTATTCAGGTCTGTACTCACATCCCTTTCCTTTTAAACCCTTTCCCCTTTGTAGTCATTGCTTATTAATCCATTTGCTTCCATTTCCCTTCTCTTTAGGCCTCAAACACCTTCACGACCACCACATATCTCACTGCGATCTTCACACAGGAAACGTATTGGTCTTCAATGAGGGCACGGAAGAACAACCCGTTCTTACCATAAAATTATCTGACTTTGGCTTGAGTATTAGCTCGGGTGAATACTTGACCACTCCTTCGGTTTCCTTATCTCGACAACAACAAGAGCAGCGGAAGGACATAATAGCCATGGCTGACATCGTGCAACTCTTCCACAACAGGCGACCCATTGATTGCAGTCAGAGTTTGTGTGATATTATCACTCAATTGATCTCACGATTGGAATCAAAAGAATGTGTGTCTTTGAATAAGAGAGATGTCGTCCAAAACATTGACTCCTTATCGCAAATGATTGCCACACCTGCAGTAAAGCGCCGGTAGTTTCAACACACAATTGATAAAAGTTTTTGATCTTTTTATTCAATTAGGTTTGCATTCATTAATGAAAATGAATTTCAAAATACATTCAAATGTTTGACGAAAATTGAAATCAATTCTTTTCATACAATACTCGAGTGTTTTGTTTGACTTTAAGTCAATTGATTTTAAATTGATTTTCATTTTATTTTTTAATTTTTAAAATGATTTTAAAATTTTTAAACCCCTTTGAAAATCCAAAGCCTGAGAAGTGATCTGCGAGTCTGTGGCCAAACAAGCCATGAGATCAATCAAAAAATTCTTCGGATCTCTTCGCGGCAAACAGAACAATGAAGAACCGGTTGTTCGCTACCACCCTAGAGAGGAAAGGGTAACTATAGGGTCAGAGCCATTGACCCCTGAAATGCATTCTAGAGATTCTATTCTACAAATGGATTCTAGAGATGAAAGTGTGACTATTAGGCCAAGACTTGTGGACAGTCATGTATTGCCTGACACGAGTCACAGACATTTCTCAACGTTTGTCCGCGACGTTGGCCAACCCTTAGCCCAACCCATACCCCAACCCTTATCTCCATATGAGAGTAATTTACGACATAAAGACATCCTTCGATTGGCTGAGTTCGGTCTGATCGTGACCACGGAATCGGCCGGAAAGGGCTCTCACGGGGATGTGTTGGTTGGGTATTATGAAAATACTGTATGTATTCTTCATTTGACATGTTTTCAAATTGTTAACCAATTCTTCTTTAGGCCATTTCCACGTTCGTCGACAGCAATGGGAACACCATTAATGGTGTAGTTCTCGGCAAAAAGTTTGCCCTAAAATATATTGACTTTGATGTGAACGACGAATCGCGCGGTGCTGTAAAGGCAAGGGATTCGATGATTATGGAACGGAGTGTCAGAGAGGTTGTCGATCACCCGAATATAGTGCCCATCCGTTTGGCATTCAGTTGGGGGAGTCCAGTATTCTTCAGCACAGGTGGAAAAGCGTATCAAATCAAAGAGAGGGTATATATTGTTATGGATTTCGCAGACTTTGGTTCATTAGAGTCTTTTCTCTGGAGATTAGATTCAAAGAAACAACGTTTGGATGAATATTATTACATCAAATTCATTGTCGAACTTTATTCAGGTCTGTACTCACATCCGTTTCCCTCTCCATCCCTTTCCTCTTTGTAGTCATTGCTTATTAATTCATTTGCTTCTTCTTTAGGCCTCAAACATCTTCACGACCACAACATATACCACAGCGATCTTCACGATGAAAACGTTTTGGTGTTCAATGAGGGCACTGATGAACAGCCCGTTCTTACCGTAAAATTAGCTGACTTTGGTATGAGTTGTATATGCGGAGGTCAATACTTGACCACTCCGTCTGTTCCCGTCTCTCGGCAAAGGCATGAGCGGATGAGTGACATAACAGACATGGCAGACATCGTGCAACTCATTCACGACATGCGACCCATTGATTGCAATCAGCGTTTGTGTGATATTATCACTGAATTGATCTCACGATTGGAATCAAATAATTGTGAGACTTTGGATGATATAAATGTCGTCAAAACCATTGACTCCTTATTTGACTATTTTTGCAATTGATTGCCACACATATAGTACAGCACCGGTAGTTTCAACTCACAATTGATAAAAGTTTTTCATCTCTTTATTCAATTAGGTTTGCATTCATTAATGAAAATGAATTTCAAAATACATTCAAATGTTTGACGAAAATTGAAATAAAATTAACTTTATTTAAAATAAAGCGAACAATTGATGGAATAAGAGGTTTCACAACCTTTAAAAGGGGTAAGAATTTAAAAATATATACATTTTGATGCGAAACGTTTGAATCGATAAACGTGTTTAACGTTATATCTAAACAATCACTCATTAAATGAATTAACATTTTTTGATAACCCTTTGAGCACTCATTAAACTCTGGAATTTTTAATCAGTTTTTTTTGCATAAAATTTTCACAAATAATCCAAAAATTCATTAACAATAAAGATATTTAACTATCGATTAGTTTGTGATCTCATTTGAAAACAAAAATCTAATTTAAAATGTGTTAACTTTTGTATGAAATGCTTGAATGGATTTTCATTATTATTATTCGTATTTATTTATAATGAAAAAATAGTTTACATTTATTTTCGTCACTAAAATGAGTGGAAAAAAATACTTAATCAATAAATTGATGTGAATTTATGAAATGATTCCGAGTATATTAAATGGTCATTGACTGCAGTCCTAATCATGTCATATATCACATACACATTCGACTCAATCATACCATCAGTGGTTGAAAAGATTTCTCTCTCCCTCTCCTCTCTCTCTCTCTCCCATTTTCTGCCCTCTCCTTATAGTAAATGTAATTCAATCACTAGATATAACTCTTATATATTATATGAAACCCAAAGCCATGGCTTAAAAATAAGTCAACATTTCTTTTGTGTGTTTTCTCTTCTCTCACGAAAAATAAATAAAAACACATCAAAAAACTGTTTTTTTTCCTAAAACTGAAAATTGTATAAAAATGTATTAAAACAGAAAAGACATTATTTGAAGACATCATATCATATGTTATCATATATTTGAAGTCATATTAAAAGTTATAATAAAACTCCGTTACAATCAAAAACGATATGTTCTTTTGATTGTAAGTTATTTCTATTGTCGACGATTTGAGGCTATTTTTGGCATCAATTTTATGAATGACAACATTTTTGGGAGAATTTTTATATACTTTTATATTGTCTTCAAAAATATTGGAAGAAATTATCAAATAATATATTTTTGATTTCAATATCTTTTGATTAACAAAACTTTTCATTCAAGTCATGTTTGAAAGCATTTCTATTTGTATGCAAAACAAATGCATAAAAAATTCAATTTTTATTTCAAAGTGAAATACATTCAGAGTATTAGACAATCGATTATTTGTTTGTTATCAAAGAATTTGAAATCATTTTTTGGTCACGTTTTCAATCGTTTAAACCAATTCTCACTCATTCTTAATGTTATTCAAATTGTTTTGTTTTTTTATATAAATATTCTTCAATCAAAAGAATATTCACTTCATATAATATCAAGAAAACCTATATTTATATATTCAGTGACAAAATTGAATTAAAATTTTTGCTCAAATTTGGATAAATTGCTAATAAAATGTTCATTGAATTCCACAATAATTAATATGAGAAGCGATTCAAATGAGTAATAATTAATACAATTAAAAATTCTTGTTTCAAAAAACAGTTGCGATAATTATAACACTATTTTTGTTAAACAAAGTTTTAATTAGATTTGTATTGATATCTAAAAACATAACAAAAGTTAAGATAAGTTCAAATAATTGAATGCTTTTTTTCGATGAAATGATATTTATAACTATTTTTATCAAATTAATTAATTGTGAATTAAATACTTGAAAGGAATTTCTCATTAAAAGCAAACGGCGTTAACAATAAAAAGCGAAAAAAGAGTTAAATTAATGAAATGTTTTCTATAATATATAACAAAAATATATCAAATGTTCAATTATTTAGTGATAAATTTGCATACAATGAATGCTAATGTATGTCAACATTAAATGCGATTTTTATTAACATTTTTTTGATGAATATATTGTCAAGAATTGCTCCAAATTTGTTAATGATTTTAATGATTATATTTCTGTATAAATAAATAATAAATTGTGTATTCATTTGTCAATCACTTATAAGACAAGACTCAACACGAAATAACAGTCAGTCAAGTGTCAGACCCACACAATTGGCAACTGATGATAGGAAAGGCATAACATCTTTGAGGCATAACATCTCTTGTTATCACGCTTTGATAATTGCCAACAAAATTGCAATAAAAAAGTATTACAAATATATATAAGTTATTCAATACAATAGAAGCGAAAAAAAAGTATATTTTGTATTGTATTTCGTTATATAATATTATTTCATTTCACGCCTCATATGCTTTGAACTCAAAATTGAATGTTTGGCTAATTTCGTGAAAAGCCTTTTATTTATAAGAAGAGAAACAAAAACACAAATCGAGGCTATAATTAGTTTTATTTAATAATGAAAAATAATTAACGAAAAAAAATGTTATCTTATTTTTTGTCGATAAATCAAAATGTAGTTTAACTTTGTGTAAAGAGTTTATAAAAACTTTTTTTTCTTTCTAATTGAGTCTAGAATTTTGATTTCGATGTTTTAGAAACTGTTGTTCAAAACGATTTTGTCTAATGTTATCACAAAATGCATTCATTCATAACTCGAATCAAAATAATCTTTGAAGTTATCTTCTAATGAAATGCAATCACTTTTTGTTCTGAATTTCTTTTATCAAAATGTAATGTAATTTTTGTTTTTACTTTTACTTCAAAATTTGTGTCTTTGATATGAATGTGAAAGTGATCTAAAATAATATGCATTTCTTGAGTGAGATTTTCGTCCAAATGGTGTGTGTTTTGTGTGTTTGTGGTCAAGAATTCGGCCGTCGAAGTCATAGTCAACACAAGCAAAGAATGAAAACCAATGGCGATATCATTCATGCAATCGACAACGACTTGTCTTTAGGAAGAGCTAATTCTTGGCCCGAAAAAATAGGTTTAGAATATTCTGCACCAATGAAGGAACGGGAGGGTTGGACACCCATTGCGAGGCCCAGTGTTCAAACTGCATACGAATCGCCATTTGATAGCAATTATAGAAAAAGTTTTTTAAAACAATTTTCGCCAAAACCAAAGCATGAAAAAGAAGACTATTATCATCCAAATGGTCCACAAGTCAGCGATGATCGCAAACCGTTTCAAATACAGTCTTCGCCTAATATTGAGGAATACAATGGACTGAATACTGTCGGCGACGACTTTGAACACCACTCTATCAGTCCATTCGAGGTCTTCAACAGAGATAAAGACAATGAAAAAATGTTTTTCAATCTTCAAAATCACGATCCGATTCGACATATGCCAGAAGTGAAGCAAAACTTTGTTAAACAACAACCTCTTCGACCATTTCTTCGCCCTAATATGAAAACGAAAACTTCAGGACAGGGAAAGGGATTGCGGCATAAAACTCATAAACAGTTAAGTGCTCCGGGATTTATAGAGAATATAATTGAGCCGAAAATTATGAGATATTTTCATAACTTTCAACAAACAAATGATTATCCGTCAGAAGAGCCATCAAAAGGCAATTCACGCCAACCAGAAAGCGATGTAATGTTTGAAATGCAGAGACATTTGTTTCCTGAAGAGGAAGGGCTGAGAAAAGATGTAATGTTTGAAAGACAGAGGCATTCGTTTCCTGAAGAGGAAGGGCTGAGAAAAGATGAAATGTTCGCAAACTATCCTCAAAACCATTTCAATCAATACAGACAATCAGAACCAAAGCAATACTTTTCAACACAGAGTCAACAAAATCAAAACAAAGCCAATAATAATGAAAATATTGTAAACTATGTTCAACACAACAGTCCTCCTATCAGTCCTCCTAACAGTCCTTATGAATCGATAAATGCAGAGCCAATTGAGCATACATTCCATGGGAATAGCGATTCAAATCAATATCATTCACAAAGAACTCATGAATTGAAACCTATTTATGGAAATGATTTGAGACGACCTGACTCTCAATGGTCAACGCCGAGCCCCGTGAGGTATAGCCAGCCCGTGAAGGACGAGGTTGAAGTCGTGCGACACATCACACGACTGTTGCCAACAGTTGTCAGGAAAGGCAATTATAACAAAATCGCCACTCCCTCTCCACCCGCACCTCCGAACGTAGATTACCCACGAATGAGACACAGAGAGAACAGACCTGTGATTGAAAAGAATGAGGAAAGAGATGAAAGGGAAAGGGATGAAATGGAAAGGGATGAAAGGGAAAGGGATGAAATGGAAAGGGATGAAAGGGAAAGGGATGAAATGGAGAGGAAAGAAAGGGTGAAGACTCATATGAAACAGGAAGAGGACAACCAAGAGAGGGAGTGGCAGAATAAGAGACAGAAGGAGAGGCAGAATGAGAGGCAGAAGGGAAGGCAGGAGGAGAGGCAGAAGGGAAGGCAGAAGGATAGGCAGGAGGAGAGACAGAAGAACACTGAGAGTGAGAGGTATAAAGAACCTCAAGAAGAGGAACGATATGAAGACAATGGATCAAAAGATCAACAAAAAGATGATATTTCAAAAGAATTAGATTTTAATTTAGAAGAAATTGAAGAACATTTTGACAAAGAGTTTGATGAAGTGGAGGGACGGGCAAAGGACATGAACAAGGGGTCCAACAGTGGTGAGAAAACGACTGACGACCACTCGGGAGACAATGAGAACCAATACAAGAATTCAAGAGATTTTATCAAAAATAACGACAAATTCATTGAAAATACTGAGAAAGAAAACAACAAATTCAGACAAAACACTGACGAAGAGGTGACCAAAGAAGAAGATAATGACGAAGAAAATTATGAAAACAAACAAAACAATATCAGTACTGAAGACAGAGAAGAGGAAAGGGATGAAAATGATATGAATAACAGTGAAGAAGAGGTTAAAGATAACAAACAAAGCGATCAAAACAGTGATAAAGAGGACAATAATACCACTGAAGAGGAAGAAACAAATGAACCAAATGTAGAATCAAATGATAAGACAAGAGGAACAGAAGAAGACGAAGAAGAAGTGACAGAAACATATGGACAAAAGGGTGACAAAAGTGAAGGAAAGCGTAAACATGAAGAACAAGAACAACAGACACCAGAAGATGATAACGACTCTAACGATGAAGGAGTGAATAATAGCGACACAAATGAGGATAAAAGGGTTAAAGACAAATACGAGGACATGGCTGAAGACGGCGAAGGAGTGGTGCAAAATAAGAACACGGAAGAGATAAAAGTCGAAGATTTCGACTCTAATGAGTCTAATAAATTGACTGTTGGAGACCGAGGTATGGGAGGGAAGGGCAGAATATATCAGTCTCACACTTTTGCGCCATTTTTTATTGATTTGAAACGAATAAACCCTATTAAAGGGGTTAAGTATAAGACGAGTCACACCGACATTGCCAACCGTACGGCATATGCCAGCGCTGTGAGCACTGCCCCAGGCGTTCGCACCCCATAATGTCGTCTCAAAGTATGTATTAATAGATTGTATTTATTTATTATTATTTTTCTAACGAAATAAAAGACATAAAAATAATAGAAATAAAATGTTATCTCTTATTATAGTTACGAATAATATAATAATAAATGATTGAATGCAAGAGAATATAAGTTATGTGTTGTGTTATATGTGTTTACTCTAGGCATTAGACCAGTGCCCGCGTCGACGACCAAATGATAAAGGGGCTAAAATTGCGACATTTGAGACCTAAAGACACCGTCGCCAATGATAACGACAATTTTTAGTCTCCCATAAGAATTGATAAATTAATTATTGCTTGAATTGAATGCAAAAAAAAAATAATAATTTTGTTTTTATTTTTGTATATAATATATAAATATGTTTCATATAATGTATTCTTGATTACAAATCCTTAATAAAAATGATTTATATATTGATTACAGTATTGATCGGTCAATAAAATAAAGATGACTTCAAATCATTTTTGATTATAAGTCCAACAAAATATAAGAGCAAAAGAAAGTCACCTAAAAATAGCCAACGGATGTCACGCCATATATATGTTATATGACTTTTCGGACATAACTTTCGCTATGAATATCACAATCAAAATGATATATGCATTGGATTAGTGGACCCGAGGCTAACATTTTGAGATCACTTCACATGTTAATGGAATATCGAAATGGACAGTCGCTTTCGACGCCGACATCAATGACAAATTGATACTTGCACTACAATGTATTTACTCTCCCGGGGCTGACACTCACGCCTAAATATGCACAGACATTATCGGACAGAAATATGATTACAAGATCTCTACGAAAGACATTTCGATTAAATACAGACTAAAAATATTTTAATATATATTTTGGACGAAAAAAAATAATTTTTGAATGAGTTTTTTTTTGCGCCAAAATCTATACTTCCAGTCATTAAATATGATATTTTGAAAGTGATCCGAAATGTGTCCTAAATTAAAGACTGATCCGGAGTGAAAGTGGTTTCGGAAGTGAGAGTAAAACTTATCGCTTATAGTAATAAATTGCTTGAATTACATCCATTGCAATGAAAACATATATCAATTCATATCTGACTTAACGTTACTTTCTTTTCCAGTATATTATTCTGCAGACGATATTTGAGAAGAGATTCTGAAACATATTTTTTGTTCGTTTACATCAAATATTCATCAAAGTCTGAATCCAAGCACAAAAATATTACTGATGTATAAAAATAAATAAATATTTTTCTCTTAACTTCAATAGTAATGAAATCAAATATTATATAAGGATTTCGTTTTATTTGCAATTCATTTCAATATTAATATAATATTATATTTTAAGCTATAATTCATTTAAATTCTATGCTATATATGAGTCGACTATTGATTAAAGTAAACAATGTTTAGAAAAGTTTAAAAAAAAATCTCTATTCAAATGGATATTAATCGATGAGAAACGAGAAAAGAGTTTAGAAATAAAAGGAATTTAATTAATAATTAAAACAAAAGCATTGAAACCAATTTGGCAACAGTTGTGTCCATCAGTTGTGCATCGCTTCGGCCACTATTAATGGGTCTTCAGTTCATTGTGTTTTATATTTAATGATAATTACTTAGTGTTTGATTATTACCAAAAGGGCTGTTAAGGCTATTGTAATGAACTGACTGTTAGAGACAAAGGGATAGACATGTCTTTCACTAAACTGATTGTCATTTGATATTAAATTTGATAAACAATTGTTTCCCAAAATAAACTAAACCATACTTTCCATCGCCTGAGAATATGTGGTATAATATCTGATATAAAAATTATTTTCAATTCAAAAGTGAATTCTTTAAACCACTATATTATCGTCCAGTGCTTTGAGTTCAGGAATTGGAGTGACCGATGAAAACACTGGACAGTTATAATCAAAGTCTTCTACAGTTGTAACAAATTGAACAAAAAACTGATTCGTGTTTGGAATACATTTTAAAGCAAATAATAATTAAAAACTAATTCAATGATAAATGTTTTGAAAGTTTTAAACATTTACTCAAAATATTATTTCATTTTCACTCAATGTTTGCATTAATAATAAGTTTAAAATTTAAGAATAAAGGCTTAAATGCCGGCAATGGGCGAGTGGTAAGGGATTGCCTACATTTAAATAGAGAGTGGGTGTTTATAGTGAGTGGGTTGTGAGGAAAGGGAGACCAATAGATATTCTCAATTATGGAAAAATTTATTCAAACAATATATGAAATTAAATATAGAAAAGACTTTATAGTATTTTATATGAATTTCAAAAACTTTTTTAATTCATTTTATTTTTAAGTTTTCCATAAATTTCATAAAACCATACTTTCCTATATATCACGCTGGGATCACTGCTGGAACTGGACGTCTGGTCAGTCTATAAGCAATGCATTGAAGTTTATTTCAAAAAAAATGTTTTCCTATTTTGTGTGTCTCTGTATATTTGAGACAAGACTGTTGTGGACATAAAACAAAATATTGAATGTTCTGTGAAATACATTTATGGACACCATTTCATGTAATGTCTTTCGGGCATTGAATTACAACACAAATCCAATTCTCACAGTGAATACAATTCAATACATAGCGAAAAAAAAACTTTTTCACTATTCTCTCTCTCTCTCTCTCTCTCTCTCTCTCTCTCTCTCTCTCTCTCTCTCCCCTCCCTCTCTCTACCGTCTCTACCAAACCTCGTGTTTAACCCATATTTTCCAGACGACTACCAAAAGTAATCATTAGATTTTGTTTGTCTTTAGAGTTCATTAATTGAATAATAAAACAAATCAAATCTTTTTCTTTTATAAATAAAATCACACAAAAAATCATTATTTTGTGATTTGATTTCTTCTCTCTTTGTTTGTGAAATGTTTTTATTATTTTTTGAATATTTGCTTTTATTGTTTAAATTGTTTATCGCATAAATAGTTGTCATAAATCAACGATTAAATGGTCGTTTGGATTGAATGACCTGTGAATAGGAATAACACTAATAATTATATCATTCTCTCTCTCTCTCTCTCTCTCTCTCTCTCTCTCTCTCTCTCTCTCTCCCAATTCTTGTGTACACAATATTCCGGATCCAATATTATATGATTTCGGTTGACATTCATTTGTTGGTTTCCAGAGATTGTTCCGACTCTCGAAAATTGGATCAAATGATCAGAGATTTATGTCACGTATGTCTCGATGGAGCCATTGGTAGACATTTCCACTTTAATGTTAGATTACATTTAAGTAAATCCAATGCCTGTGCGAATCCATGGACAGTACATAACAGAATATATCGATGATATGATAAAAGACTTCTTTTGCAAACAATCCTTATCTCAATATAAGCCACAGTTTTCCTTACATTCGGATATACTCTGTTTTTTGTATTCAAATACAACCAAAAAAGACATACGAATTGATTGTCGAAGAAATTAGTGGCAAATGAGAGGAAAAACTCATTCGGTTTATAAGTCATTGCACTCATAGTATAAAACACTCATTCATTTTGAATGAGAGTTAAGATTCGTATTGAATAACGTGTAACACATTTATATTATGTATGAATCGCTGATAAAGCGGTCGTTCCTTCAGATTTATATTCGCATAATGTGTTCATATTTTGTGTACATTTCAATTAGTGAAATAACCGATGCTATTGTCGGCCAATGTTTGCCACAAAACATATTGTTTATTATTGAATATATATCTCCTATTCTTCACATAATATATCTCAAAGGGCTTTGCGTTTAACATAACAATGAACTCATTATTTGTAAGCTTTTAAAGAGGAAAACCGTTTTTAAAAAAAATTGCTGTTTTGCTCGACTGGAATATAAAGTGTTTTCTCGTTTTTTTTGGAGAAAAATATTATTTTTCATCAAAAAAATTTTACTCTATGTCTGAGAAAAATAAATTGAACTAAAATTTGATGTTCAGTTCAGTTATTCTTCTCATTCAATGATAGATTAAGCACTGTATGTATGGAATAAAAAAGGAGAAGATCTTCTCAAAAGATAATAGTTTTTGTCTTTATTTGTATTATTCTGTTTTCAAAAGTAATATTAAAATTAAATTTTATGAAATATTTTATAATAATTTTAAGTATAGCCTAAAGAATAATATCTCTGAAACCAATATTAAAAGCATTTTCTGAACTAAAACTCATTATTGATATAAAAAGTCTTCACTTTTAATGAATTGATTTCATTTATTTCAATAAAACCCAATTAAATTTGCATTAATTTTTAACACAATTGCAAACTTAGATTAGATTTTCATAATTAAAATATTTTTTGATATACTTTTCATTGAAAAATATTATGAAAAGACTTTCAGAATCAATGTTTAAGTAAATATAAAACTCTTTTGACAACTGTTTTAATACAAATGAAACCAATTGTGAAAATGAGTACAATTTTAGGTCTTAGTCGACAGTATATACTGTTATATACAGTAGAAAAACGACTTCTTTAATATTCATGTACTAAACGTCTCGTGAATTCAATTCAATTCAATGCAGTCTTTTATCTAATTGAATGACTTGACTATAATTTGATTTTATCTTTACTTTTATTTTTGTTCATTTAATTCAATGGTTTCTTATATGTGTGCGAAAAAAATGTTGCCTTTTTATCAGTGTTTTTGACAACCATTAGTGAGAATACAATTTGTTTTTTTGTTATGTTTTTTCATAAAATATCAATCTTATGCGAAAGCGCGGACAGACATGAGTTACAGGTGCTATAAAAATAAAAAAATATAAACATGTTTTTTCACAAACAATTCAAATACAGAATAATATGTCTCTCATTGAAGAGAATTTAATACATGAAATGATGTCGAAAAATATTAGTGAAACTCAACAGCACTGCAATCGAGTGATAAGAAATTGTTTGCAATACCTGTCATAAGAATCAGCGAATACTTCGATGGTATATAAAATTTTTTGGATGTCGAATGTCTTGAGTCAAAAATATATATATAAACTAAACTAAACATTGGTTTAAACAAAACTTAAGTATAGTTTTGTTGTCAAAAAACGTTTTTGTCTTCAAAAAACACAAAATAAAAACAACAAAACTTTTAATATAATTCGAAAAAATCTTTTCTTCAACACTTGAAAACTTATCCAAAGTTTTTCGAAAAATGCTTTTAAAAAATGTGTTTTTCTTTCTCTTAAGAAACACTCATTCGTTTGAATGATATTTTGTTACCGATTTTCGGGGCCAAACATTGCACCCGATATGTAGAGGGAGTTTGGGTTTTAATTTCTCATTGCATTACAGTCTATCCCGAAGAGCACAGCCATTCAGCGCATGTAATGCCGACTCATTCGAAGCCAATATTGTTCAATGCGATGAGGGTTAGCACTGGTATGTGCTGTGAAGCTCTGTCTCTCCATCCCTGTGTTTGTGTGCACTTTCCAAAAAGCACTAAAAATATTCTTCTCGTCTGTTATCCAACACTTCATACCTCAAGAGTGAATATCAGTGACTGTGAGTCAAAAAAAAATTCATTTATGCTCTTATGCTGAGAGTTATATACAATATATTCACTTATATGTTGAGCACTCACTCAGTCGTCGTCTCCCTATCCTCTCTATCGCTGCGTTCGTCTCTCTCTAGTCGTCAGCCGATCGTTAAAAAACTTTTTATTATAAAGAATTGAATTCTTTAAGGAATAAAATTGAATGCAATAAAAAACTGTCGAAAATATTTCATAGTATTAATAATTTGCATATCCTTTGAATCCAACCATACATTCAAGTGTTCGATATCTGAAAGTCTCATCACATCATTGAAAATCAAAAATAGTTTTCACGAACAAAAATATATGACTCTTTTTCTCATATGATGTGATCCAAAAATAAGGATTAAAATTGTGTTTCGCAATGATTTCGATCAACTCATCGATCGGTGAGTAAATAGAGTGTAAACAAAATTATTAATTAATTTCTCAAAATGTTTTTATACATAAAAATAGAAGAATTAATTTGTATTAAAGTTTCTATTACTCGAGGCTATAGTTTCACCATTGGATCAATGCATGTGTGAAATGGACAGTCGTGTTCAAAAACACTCTAAATGTTTGTCACAAACATGTCTACAGACAGTTATATCGGATTTAATGCCCCAATTGTTCGCTATAATCATGTAATGAATTCTTGTATATATTTAGCGAACGCTTTGAATAGAGTTTAAGATTATATGAAAAAAATGATATTTTTTGAAATGATTTACTGTTTGTTCAGTTATTAATAAATAAATCATTTCTTTTCATACAATCGATTTAATCAATTTAAGAGACGGCAGAAACAAAATTATAAACAAAAATTATTTGCTTTTTATTTTACTTCAAAAATATTTTTTTGTTTATTTTTTTTTGTCTAAAGTTTTTCATTTTTATTGATAAACAATTTATTTAATATTGTTTTTTGTCGAGAAAATCACTAATGAATTAAATAAAAACAAAAACTAATTTCTTTTAAAAATTGATTTTTGTATTTTTTGCGCAAATCTATTGATTAAACAATTTTTATAATGAATTTTAAAAATTTTTGGTTATTTTTATATACAGTATATATATTTTTTGCTATTTTAATTAAAAGCGTTTCAAAAATATTTTTTCGTAATTTGTTTTAATTAAATTTCACAAAATTTTGACAGTATTTAAAAAAACTAATTTTCAGAACAGTATTTAAAACATATAATGAGTGCTATAATTAAATTATGACTCAATTTTGTATTAATTTTAATTACATTTTAATAAAAGTTAAATATAAATAATTTTTCATTAAATGAAATTATTTGCAAAACATTCATAAAATATTTTATGAATAAATTAGTCTAAAAGTAATCGATAGATAAATAGCATTTAATGATGGAATGAAATCCATATTTCAATGTAATTTCTTTTGAGTCAAACTCTCGAGAGATATAACTTATATATAGTATACAGTCAACGATGCTTTCTGTATACTAGGTCCTGCCAAGGGATTTAGTATATAAAAATGAACTTGGTATATAAAAAAGAATAAACAAAATAATAGACTTTTATTTCAATCTACATATAAAACGATTGTTTTTGGCTTACTTTTCATTAGTCTATCTTTTAATTCAATATTTTTTCATATTTTCGTTAATTTTTGACTTAAATTTAATTTTACTGAAAATTTGTAATATTTTTCAATTTTCAAACCCAATCAAATCTATTCATTACCTCATATTTTATCAATATTTTGTTATTGAAATCAAAAACAGTGAAAAATATTATTTTTGTTTAGAATTATTTTCATTTTTGTTTGAATTTACAGTTCGTCAAAACATAGTATATAAAAAAGAACGTCTTTTAGTATTGTTTTCTATTGCAATGGTTTCATCAAATGGTATATAATATCCGTCGCTATACAGAAATAGACG
>JAQIXR010000666.1:0-21877 GCA_034700825.1 Quadroppia sp. Gr-Ori-00064 | reverse complement strand
TTTTTCAAAAACTTTTCATTTGATTATTGTCGACGCCGTCGGTATGAGTGCAACACATGAGGTGACGGTCGGACATCGCTGTGGTCTAAGAGTGATGGGCTTTACGTTAGTTACCACAAAAGAGGGCCAAAGATATGAAGAAAATGATCGAAAATGTGAACAAAAAGTGATTTTATTATTGGTTATAATTTGAGTCAAAACTTTTGACTCAAAAGTCAAATAAAAAACTTATTGTATTTTTTGTATTCATTCAATGATTTGAAATACTGTTTGAAAAACATTAATAAATGAAATCAATTTTGAAATATATTTAATTGAAATTCAATTACTTTATTATTATTTCGTTTAATGAAATATAATATAAAATATCATAATTTTAGTGCAAATTAAGACAAAAGACAAACATTTGATTAAATATAACATTAAATCAAACTTAAGTTACAACTGGTTTAGGCTTAAAAAAGCTAGTGATAGACGACTGGGTCATCCCTTTCCCATCTTTTTTGTTCTCAACTTTGCTTTTCTTTGGTTCGACTTTTTTATCTTCTTTTTTGTCCACATTTTTCTTAGCGTTTTGTTTGGGTTTGGACTTCAAATCAGTCTTCTCTTCGCTTTCATTTGCCTTCGAATCGTTTCCATTAATTTCGACCTCTTTTTTGACCATTTTGGTCACGACATACCCGTCCTCATCGACGTGTGTCTCCTGTTTGACCTCTATTTTCTTAATAGGCTTTGAATCGCATTTATTGTCAACAAACTTATCAATCGATGTCTCCTTTTGGTCATCGGAATCACTCTCTGATATGAGTCGAACTCTTTTATATTTTTTAGACCTCTTTCTCGAGACAATTATCTCTTCTTCTTCTTCACTACTTTCCAGAGCATTCTTTGAATTCCTTTTCTTATTATTCTTTACTTTTGTGTCTTTTTTATCGACAATCTCTTCATCGGATGACATCTTAATCACATCATTTGTGTCTTCATTTTGTTGTTTAACTTCTTCTTTGATCTCTTCCTCTTCTTCCGAATCACTTTTGAATGGGTCGTCGTTTTCCTTGACATCGGAGGTTTGTTTCTCTTCATTGTCTTCATTTTTCACCACTGTTTTACTCTTCGCGAACATATTCTTAACAGTTCTTCCCTTTTGGTTGGGTTTGGACTTTGTTTTACTCTTGCAGTCATTTTTCACATTTGATGTTCTCTTCGTTTCATCCCTTTTGTCATCAATTATCTCAACAACAGTTTTTGCAACTCTTCTTCGAGTGTCTCTGAACTCAATGTTAGGGTTTTGGACATAAGTTAGGCTAAGAAGTGATGAGAAAAAGAGTTTTTATTTGTTATTCAAAATGCAAATAAAATGCAATACTTTTGAAGATCTTTTAAATCGTCTTTAGATTTGACATTGAATTCAAATTCATTGAAATTGAGATCAACTGAATCGTTGTCTTCGCCGAAACCAACACTATATACATGTTTATTGAATCCATTGGCGAACCAATCGGTGGTCGAATCCATGTCCGACTCGTTCACAATCATAAACCTCTCCATCTTTTAGACAAACAATTAATTTAAATACAATTAAGACATAAACCAAACCTTAATCTCATTGTCGTTATCGATATTATCGTTATTTCCGGACAATAAATAATTAACGCATAAATTGTTGCCATTCTTTCGTTCTTCGGCTAACAATTGATCCAAAATTCTGTGAAAATCAATGGAGAAAAAGCATTCAAATGATTGTGAGACCAATTGTCTTAAGACTCACTGAATGGCATCTTTGACGTGAACTTTGTATTGAATGCTAACAAAAGTGTATGAAATCTGAAACCAATTGACAGACAATTCACTAAACAATGTCTCAATCGATGTCCCAATACTTACGGATCTCTTTTCTTCGACTAATTTCTTCAAATCAGTGATAATTTGATTGAAATCAATGTCTGAATTGGTATTCATTTTGTTTATAATTTTTTTTCCTCAAATAAATCGTTTTGTTGTTGTTTTGCGCCAAAAGTTGGCAAACATTTCATTCATATATTTCGTTACATATTTTAAAGACCCCTTAGTTTTGACCACAATATTATTGCTTAAAAATCGTTGATTTAATTCATTTGTAATTCATTTATAATAAAGTTTTTATAAAAGTTTTTCTCTATTTTATTCATTTATTTCATATGTTTTGCAAATCTTTATTTTGTAATAGATTTTTGAATGTATTATAAAATTAAATTAAACTAAAAATAATTAATTTTTTAAAAAAAATCATTTTTATTCAAAACATAATTAAAAAGTTTTTATATATATTTTTCAATAGAGAATTCATTATAAAAAATATAATTATTGTCTTATTTTATATTAAGTATTGATTTTGATATTAAAATATTTTTTATAACAATTTTATAAACTTTTCGAAAAGTTTTTTTTTGTAACTTTTCTTCATAAATGACTACATTTAAGTGTCTTTCCTTTTGCTGGGCATTCATCGACTGAAGACATAATGTTCATAAGTTTGAGTCCATTTGAACAAAATGTGTCTGAAATTTGTTGGGAATAATGTCTTAACCAAATTGTTTCACATGTATCACAATCAAGGGATGTGTCGTTAGGCCGTTGCCACACCTGAAGGCTGTTGTGAGGGTTGGAGTCGAGGAAGACTTCGAACAGGGATTGATTGAAATATTTGATTGGATTGTAATTGAGATTTAAGTCAACGCTTGTGTTCGTAGTTATAGTCAAGTGATTAAAACTATTTTCATTCAAACGATTATTCGATAAATCAATGAATAATTTTTTCTCATTCATTGAAGACTTGAATTCAAAGGCGTTTGAAGCGATTGACTCCAATTGCAAACAACTTAAGTCTAGTTGAAAAAAATTTGATTAATTTTCAGAAAAATGATTGAAATTTGTGATCATTTGAAAATAAATTCATGAAAGCAATCGATATTTGAGTCCAAACCTAAATGTATTAATTTATTCAAATGAGTGAACGCTTTGTCCATAACTGTTGTGATCGGCGAATGACTGCAATCGGAATCAAATGAAATTCTTGACAAATGTTGTAAACCATTGAAGGCATTGCTTGGAATTGATGTCAACTTTGTGTGACTTAAGCGAAGAATTTGCAAGTTTTTCATCTTTGAAATGACGGCAAAGATGTTGACATCAGATAATTGGTTGTCACCAATGATGTCGAACTTAAGTATATTCTCATCAATCATAACGAAAGCATTTTTGTCGATAGTCTTCAGATGAGAGCAGTTATGAAATGTGATTATTTTGAATGAAATATTTTTAAGAAAGTTTTCGCCAATACTTTCGAGTGAATCGCTTTTCAGATATAATTCTTCGAAATGCTTTTCACTGTCTTTTAGGTTAACATTCAATAGGTTTAAAACAATTGAAAAGTTGTTTGTTTCACAACTGAGCCATCGGTCAGTCTCGCCATAGCCACACTCACAACCATAGGGTGCAATGATTTGCTCCAATGGACAGGCATTGCACAGAACTGACCCAATAGTCAATAGAATTAAATACATAAACATTTTATATTTTTTCATAATTTTTAGACAAAATTTTTAACAGATTTTATTAACCATTAAAATAAAAACTTGAAATTTAAAACCACTTGTTTTGAGCCAATCGTTAAATATTTATATAAACTATTATTAATAATACAAAACAAGTGTTAATAATAAAGTGTTTTGTATTTTTATAGACATTTATTCAACAAATCATTGTCTATAAAACGACTGCATATTCAGCAAAACTAAAGTAAATACCATTTAATTGCATTCATTGTGAATGAGATAACTTTGAATGGAGTGCTCCTATGGGTTACCTCTTATCATAAGATAGTCTTCCACTGAATACTTGATTCAAATTCTCTGTTTTATCACAAACTAATGGCAACAAAAATCTAAACCAAATGTTTGTCAAATAAATCAATTTTAGAATCAAATTCAACACTTGTTTTGCAAAGAGAAGGCTATTCATACAGTTGTGTATACCAGTGATGAGCACAAATTAACAGGTCTTTAGAGGAATTGCTATTTATTCCCCTTTTTCAGGTGGTTGTTTGCCAACAAAAGACTCATCTTTTTTTGTGCCAATTATTCGAATAACTAAGAATTTGATGATAATTAAGACCCTCAACAAAGGCAACAAAAATGATCATTTATTAACACTTGAAATTCAATTCAATATTTCTTTACATTATTTGTTCAAAAATTAAAATAAATAATTACTTATATTTTAGGTCAAAATTAGATTTTCATTGTTTTTGAAAAATAATTATTATATGAATTTATTATAATATTTACGACAAAGTGTTTTCACATCCAATGAAACGAAAAATCATATGAAATTGATTTTAAAAACTCAAATCATTACTAATGATTACATACATTAATTACATATGAATTTCATTTCTCTTCTAAAATGACAACGAATTTGTCATTTCATTAACAGTTTTCCTATTGATATACAGACAGTGAAAATCAAACTTTACTTCACTTTCAATTAAAACAAACAATTCATTTGAATGTAAAATAAGACATAAGTTTGTTATGGTATTCGATAACCAAGTTTAGGAACGGCAGTTAATGGCAGTCCAACAGATCTCTTATAGCGGGAAACGACTAAGTTTTGAGGCAATGCTTCCACTGTGTTATCACTATTTGTTTGGTTATCATTAATACCACCACTTTTGTTGTCTTCTGTTCTTCGACTCAAATCCAGACTATTGTCGACAACGGATTCGATATTTTTGTTATGATTATTATCAGTGTTTTTGCTGTCATTCCCTTTACTCTTCTCAACCAATTTAGAGATAACTGATTCCACTTTACTGGTAGTCGTGGCACAGGTATTATTGCCACTAACACTCTGTGAAGCCCTGGTAGTAGTGGTCACGTCATTACATGAACTGATATTCACATTATTATTGTTATTATTATTCTTTGGTTTCATGTTTTTGTCGATAGGAAAGAGAATTGGCACCGGTATGGGAATCGGTATTGGAATCGGAACTAAAAATTGTGGAAATATTTGTAAAATTATCGATAATCAAGAATTGAATGATAAATACCCGGATAAGGGGTCATAATTGTGATGGGAGGCAGAAGTGAAAAGTTTGGATACATTTGTGGTGACTCCTGAGGTGACTGAAGAGGAGGTTGTATTAGTGACGGCCTATTTGTCGGGTGGACTCCATTCAGGTTTGGTAGGCCCGCAAATGGATGAACATTGGGTGGATGTGGAGGAAAGGGAGGAAAAGGGTGTCGCCAACCGGCAAAATTAGATTGCATTCTTAACAACATTTCCATTTGTGGCCCAAAAAAGTTAGACATTGAAGGACCTCTCGGCCCAAATGTGGGCGGGGGTAGCATTGGGTTGCGGATTGAAGGGTCAGCTCTACTTTCAGGCATTCGTGGGAAGAGTGGCGCAGAAGGAGAACAATTCGCTGCCATAGGATTGAGTGAACCATTGATTCTGACATCAGAGCTGCCATTTAGTAGTGGAATGTTCAGATTGGGCGCAGTCATAGATGTCCTGTGCAGAAGTCCCGACGGCGGAACCGGTGAATGTCTTTGTCCTCGATATGACGATTGAAAGTTCAAAGACTTGTCATTTGATTCACGTGAAGACCGATCATTGCTTTGATAGAAGTCTGTGTTTGAATGCTTAGCACCAGTTGTTTGACGACAACTGTTTGACACTTTATGCGAATGTTTGACACGTTTTGACTCTTTGATTGACTTCTCTTTTATTGGACTTTCTTTGATTGGACTCTCTTTTTGATTTGCTTTAATGTCATTGTTTTCTTTCGAAAAGACAGAACACTTTCTCTTGAGTGAAGGGACGGGCAGTGGTTGCGAGTCCTCTAATTCCAGATCCGATTCCAAATCTGAACTATCATTAAAACTATTTTCATTTTCGCCACTTTTTAGGTCTTTTAGCCATAATTCAGGCGTTATTAAATTAGAGACACTGGATGCATGTGCTTGCTTAGAAGTGTCCTTCGCCAGGCTTGGGTTGAGGTGTAGGTGCGCTTTGGTCTCATTGCAGAATATATTCATTTTGTATTGATTTAGGCATTTATTGCTACAGAACTGCAGCTGTTGTTCACCGTCTTGGAAGTCAACGTAGTTTACAGTATGTCTGAAACCATTCAAACCATTGATATTGACAATGGAAACAATTGAACCAAAGATGCCATACCTGACGTGTTTACACCAGTCGCAGATCTTGTTCTTCTGATGGTTCAGAAAAGGACAATAAATGCAATGAATTGATTGGAAAGTTGTTTAATGATTACCTTAAACGAAGCTCTTCTGCATTGAGTGAAACACAATTCACTGCATATATTGAGAGACAATATTAAGAATAAACGCATTCATAGCCATTGACAGCAAATGTGGTCATACCTGCAAAACGCTTTACTTCCGCTGACTGTCCGTAACGTGAATAACTTGATGCCTACTTTGGCACACCAGGCACACACTATACACCCGGGCGGTATGTTCTGGTTGTCTGCAAAGTAAAACATCAAACTTTGAGTTCAATAAACACAAAAACTCAACAAATGTCTTATTTTTAGACGAAATGTCATTAAAGGCAAACACTTATAATTAGTTTCTCTTTTCGCAACTAATAATCAAATATTCATTGCTTACAATATATGGCATTTGATATTAATTCCATATATTTATATTCAATACATAAATCAAATGCGATATTGAGAGAGAACTCAATGAGAAGTGAATTATTTCATATCATTTGAATGTAAAACGAAAGCAAAACTGGATTAACACTCAATACATAAATCTTAGACACGAATGAATGAGTGAATTGAGGGCCGAATAAAATATTATTTTTTTCTTCATATAACGCCCTCATCATAAAAAGGGAACACCTTTACGATGATTTGCTTATCATTGTCTGTCGGAGCCGTCAATTAAGGACAATACAAGTCCTGTCCCACACAGTCGTAACGCAATAGAAATAAGATATAAAATAATTTGCATTTTTTTCGATAATTAATACATTGTTCTAAACATTACATAAGTTTTGTAATTCAAAACTTTGTTTTTGAGTTTTGAAAATCGATTTTCGAATAAAATTTGATATTTTGTATCAATTTATTGCTATTATATTCAAGGAATTGTCGAATATTTATCACTCATATCATAATTAAAGTAAAAGTTGATAAAAATCTTTGCAACAATTATTGCACAAAAATGCAAATTAATTATCAAATCAGCGAAACTTATGAATCGATTCAACGGAAAGTGATATTTCATTCACAAAAAAATCACTTTTCTTGCAGTTTAAGAAACATGTGATAAAAAAAATAATTTAAAAACTTTATTACTTATTATATGAGAGATAATTTAAATGCAAAACAAATACATAAAATGAGGACAAATAACACAACGAGACATTGAATCGCAAAAAAAGTTAAGATTTATTTAAAAATATTAACAATAATAACAATCATTAAATATAAGAATAATAGTTCGCAAACAAAACAAATCATATTTAAACCTAAAGGCGTGCAAACAAACCATTCAATAATAGTTTTTTCTCTCAAATAATAATAATGAATGTTTTGAACCATTATTTTATATAAGTTATAATGAAATGCAATTTGCAATCAGTCAAACATTATGATAAATTTGATCCAATGCTCGACAATTCCTTAGGTATTGCTCTTATTTCATAACAAAAATGAAAAATTATCGAAATTTTAGTCTATTTTTCAAATGAAAAATATTTGAAAATTAATTATTAATTCATTATTCAATTTGATGTGAATATGAAAAGAGTGTGAAATGAAAAACGATTGCTGTCTTGGATTAGAGATGAGTTTTATGTAAAAATGATTTGAATTTAAATTTAATAATATATGAAATTCTGAAACGCTTTTCAAAATCAAGGCATTGATTACAACATGTAATTCGATGGCAAAGACCTCAAGAATGAAAAGTTTGTTGTGTTGACCAGTGATGGAGTGAACCGAACCGGCACTCAATAATTAATGTAATTATAAAGTAGCGACTGATCGGAGCGCATAACTCTCCACCCATTCCTACATCGCTTCATATTTGGGTGTTTTGGCGACGATTTATAACAGGCGGAGGTTTTGGAGATTTTTTTTTTTGTTCGTCTGCACAGTTAGGCCATAGAGAAGAGGGCGAACTCAACATCAAAAACATTATTTCATGTGATACTACTCTGCTATGAATTCGTGATCAAACGAGCCCTAAGATTATGAAAGGGAACGCCTCTCACACACAGGCACTACAAGAGAGCAAAGATGTGAGCCTTTGGTTGAGCTGACAATACGAGGAAATGATGCCAACCCTCACTCTCTGTCTATAACTCTCACTATTCTTATGAACACTTTTTTCTTACACACATTATATATATGGTATGGAATGGTATGGTTATGTCTGTCCACACCCTTACAATCTAAAGCACATATAATATCATGTCTATTGTGTTCGCGTGTTTGAGGTAATAGATCTCACCCTCAGAACAGTCTTTGTTTTCCAAACCATTTTCATCATTGGATTCGGTTGTTGTCGTCAATGGAGGCGATGCCGATCGACAAACACCAGTGCTGTCAGCGCTTGGAGCTGTAGAGCCCACTCCTTCGCCACCATCTGAGCCACTATATGGCGATAGAACAAAACGATTCTCATCTTTGGATCTGTTGGAAGCGGTCGATGAGCGGTCACTGGTGTTTGTGGCCAAACATGTCTTCGAATCACTCTTTTTATTAGATGTAAAATGTTTTAAATTCAGGTCCTTTGTGTCCCCGGTGTCCAGTTTCTCATAGCCATACCACCCCAACAGCTCATTCATTGTGGTCTCGGCGTAGTCCTAAACATACGTTCCCATCAATACAAAATGAAATGAAAAAAACGTGAAAATTATTAATCATTGAAACTATTAATGATTTTATGATTAATTTTCTAAAACTGTTGAAACAAATGATATATTATTTCGATAAACATTTTCTTTCGTTTTATTTTCAATTAAATAAATTGATAAAAATTGTGTGAATTTAGCCCAAAAACATTGATCAAAAAAGTAGAGAATCAAAGGATTTATTAAAAAAGTTTTCGTTGAAATAAATTGCAATCAAATGTGAAAAGAATTGAAATGTATTTATGAATATAAAAGCTTTTCTCTCTTGTAATCCATTAAACCATTTATCAAATTGATTCACATTTAGAGTAATCATAACAAATGATTTCCACAATACAGTCTCTGCACCACCACTTCATCCCATCCCTACCCTATTGTTCTGTTCAACACATACCACTCTTTTCTATATTAATGTTTATAAAATACATTCTTTTCTGTAGATTTAGAGACTTTTTCACACAATTTATGGCAAAGAATTGAATAATCGTTTGTATGAAGTATTGGATAAAAAAGTTTATGAATCACTCGGATATCTCTTCATTCCTTTCCTGACTTCCAATACATGGCTTTAATATGAAATCAATGAAAAATGTCTTTTTTTTTCACTCGATATAAAAAATAATCTCATTTACAAAAATACATAAAAAAGTTTTCAAATACTATTGATTGAATTGAAATGAAAAATATTAAACATATGATTAAAACTCGTGACAATCAATAGAAGAGAATTAAATTATAGAAAATTATATGAAATAATCGATTGAAATAATAGTGTTATATTTTTTTGGCAAATAATTCAATACATAATTAAATGCTTTTCTTTCAAGGGATTGACTGATCGTAAGTACAATCCATTGGTTTATTATTTGGCGCCCAAAGAGCGTGTGTTTCGGTCATTCATCATAAGGGAAAAGAAATGTGTGAACACATCAACACATTATCTAAACAATCGATGTGTGTGTCTATGCCTGAGTCCAACATCAAATACCAGTGCTTTCATCCAATTTGTGGCCCATATTATTGACCTAAAAGTACTGATATATAAATATATGAGTTGTGAAGCACTGACTAGTGATAGGAAGGGCTACACAAATGACTCAATAAAAAACTAGCGATACTAATGACCGCACAGACAGCTCTTCCCACAGCTCTTCTCAGTTAATATGATTCACACCATAAGTCACATCAAGGGATGAGTTCTAAGTCTTTATTTATACATCAATATTATCAAAACAGAACTGAATTTAAGATAAAAATATGAAAAATTATTTCAAACATTAATATCATTATTATATATGTAAAGAATTTGTTGAAAAACTTTTCGCTCAAAAGTTTTTCTGTAATTTTTGTGGCATTGAATACAAAAGTTTTCATTCAATGTTGTCGTTCATTCATAGACAGCACAGCATTTCTGACGAGAGTTTTATGTCTTTTGTTGTTATTCTTTACAATATATTTATTTATGTAAGCATTTTCATGAATAATATGCCAATTCTGTGCGAAATAAAGCAATCATTTTATGAATTCTGGACTAAAATAATGAAAAACAGCTCTATTTTGAGTTTTTATTTTTAAAGAATTTTTGCGAACAAAAAAAACTTAAAAAACAAACAGTGAATTAGAGGAAGAATGGGATGAATGGATAATATGTTTGATCTGTTGCCAGATTAGAGGATACGCCCATTGAAGACACTGATCAAAGTATACCATTCCCTTTCCCTTATAGTCCACTATAACAGCAAATATTCTAGTTTTTTAGGGGCAAAAAACACACATTCATTCAATTTTTCATTGATTATTGTTTGTGAATATCACGAAAGAAAGTACTTTTTGTGAGATAATGAATGCACACAAAAATGTGCCCAAAATTCATTGAAAGCCTTATTTTGCTTCTCTTTTATGTGATTTTCGTTATAAAAAGCACTAAAAATAATAAATGAATTTTAGTTTATGTTCGACTGAATAGTAAATACATTTCAATGAAGATATTAAAACTTATGACAAATATTAATAGAATTAATGTAAAAAATAGCACTTTATGTGAAATGAAAATAATATTAACTTTTAATATAAGGAATTTTATAATAAAAATGTGTATTAAATGCAAATATAATTCAAAGACTTTTTTCAACTTTTATATCATTAAAATTAATATTTTTTTGTTAAGAAAAATTATAATTAAATGAAAGAATTTTAATGAAAATAAAATTTAATTAAATAAATAATTTTATATCGAATTTCTTATTCTTGAAACAAAATATTCAATTAAAGTTGAGCTCAGGCACAGTTGAGGCACAGTTGAGGCACACAGTGGTCTGTGTCTCCAATTTGATATCAGGTCATATTAGACGTTACGCCAGAATCGAGTGACAAAGTTTTGCCCATCGATTACAACACCAAATATGGCTGTGAAGGCAATGGATGGCAATGGCATATAAACCTGAAATGCATCCAATACTAAGACATCTGATCCACAGTTCTTTGGTTACAGCAATGGTTTTGCATTACGTTTAATGGACAGATGTATTGAATACCAGACAAGCATTCAGTGCATAACTGCTGGCGCTCTATGTGTTGATGCCATAAGAAGAAACTCAAAACTTTCTTCTTGATTGTGATCCCTTTCCACTACATATATATAGCATTAGCTACTAATACGCAGATGAGAATCACCTAACGGTGCAAAAAAGGCTGAGCAGAACATACTATTCGTGTGATTATAAAAATGAATGCCATATCGGATGACTATGTGCTCCAAATGAAACCGAATGACAAAATAAAAATGCTTTCATATATGAATTAATACAAGAGCACCGATAGGTTGGCAGATATAGAGGCCTGATATCATACGTGAATTCGATAGCTTTGTCTACATTTTGAGCCAATTTGTGAAATACAAAACGTTTGAATAGTTTGCAAATGCTATCATATTTTTGGATAATATCTTTCAATCGTATGACTCAAATGTCGTGTAATATAATTGTTGTCAATAAGAGTGCAAAACATGTCGTGAAAAAAAGATGAACCAAAAAAGATAGTCAGAAATTATATATCCTTTTTTGGGACAATGAAGAACACAATTGAATATATGAGACATGAATGAGAGTAGATGAAAGCGTCTAGGTGCTGAGAGCACCGGGAGCAAAGGCTATGAATATAATATTTATGCATACATTCCCAGATGTGGCTCTCATTGCATAATCAAAACATTGAATATCATTTCAAAACGATTCCATATTTTCTTTGGAGCAAAAAAATGTTTGAAACCTTATATCGGAGTATAATGTGTCTGAAGATGTCTTTCTCATTATTTGGCACCGGTATTCATATATCAACTCTCACTATTAGGGGTTCTGCCATTTGAAACCATAACTCATTTCTGGCAAAAAAGTGATAATATTTTGCGAAATTAGGAAAAAGTTATTCAAAAAGTTATTCTAAACTCTAAATAATGGGCAAAAAAAACTTTTTTAACCGAATCCTCAACTCATTTGTAGTACAAATTTTGTACTTCAATATTAAAAATATATTTAATCATAGAATCAAATATCAAATAACTTTAATTTTCAAAGCCTTAAACATAAACACGAATTTTGAAAAAAAGTAATTCAATATTTGATCAAACGATGAGTGAATGCGAATCACTATTAGCTCAACGAATACTCGACTAAACATTTATTAGTTCAAAAAACACTAAATATAATAGATTTTGAAATGCGTTTCCAGTGTTCATCTTTCACATCACATCCCTTTCCATCCCATCCCATCTTCCGATCACACCATTCCATATAAATTATTTATTTATTTGTTTTCTAACATTTGATAGCCTTTTAATGTATAGCAAATCATTTGAATCATTACTCGAATTAATAACAAAAAAGTCATTAGTTTTCACCGATTTCATCGATGCTGTAATTGTTATAATGTATGCCCTCATTAGGTCTGTCCTAATGTCATCAAATCACTGAATATGAAATTAAATCATTATTTACATAACTTTTATTTTTTTTGAAAAGAAAACCGAAAGTCAACTAAAAAATAATGTTTGACTCAATTATAAGATTTAATTCATTGAAAAAACAGAGAATTCGAGTAAAGTGTCATATTTTGCAGTTTAACCAAGAATTGTCAAAACGCCAATTGGAGTGAGACCTCATTCAGAGCCATACAAACAAAGAATTATCTTCAAATTAGTTGATTAGACGAAAATGTTTTGTGAAAACGAGTAAAAATGCTGACAAAAAATACTTAACATTTGAGACAAAAACTTCAATTCAAACATTTTTTAATAAAATTCTTTTAATTCACATAAATATAAACCTATTTTTCCACTTGAATTCATTACTCAAAAACTATTTCAGGGATAAAATTGTGATTAAATCAGAATAAGGGGTACTAATCATAATCTCAAACAAAATATACTTTTTCAAAATTATTGAGAATATAAATGAAACCCCTTTGTAAACTGAGATGTCATTATGGTTACACCCTGTGGACATCCACGTCCCTAAACAATCGGTGCAAACCATTATCATTGGGACTATGTGTGGGAGAAGTGTTTTCTCTGTCTCTAAACCCAAACTCCACCTTAAGTTTGAAGGAAAACAATATGAAAATAAAACTTTTATTCTCTAAAATGTAATCCAATATACATTTCGATGAAAAAACAAAGTATTTTAAAACACATTCACAGAAAAGTAATAAATGTTTACCAAAAAAATATTTTTAGATTATTTGTGGAGAAAAAAAAGGCAAAAATTCCCGAATGACTGAAGAGTTATGATTAGAAGAGAAATATTCAGTCATTTAATTATAGATAAATATTTAAAATATCGCTCAAAACGAAAGCGATTTAAAACTAATATAAACAATAAAGCAATTCATTACTCTTTTTCTGAAATACTTTTCCTATTATTATATAAAATACTTTTCTTCAAAAATAGTAATAAAAAGAGATTTAACAAAAATAACATTTAATGACAAAAGAATAATATGTTTTGACATACCTTGAAGTCGTCGCTCGACTCTTGTTTGACACCGGAATCGCTTTTGTCTTTAAGTTTGGATAACTTTAAACGTTTTCTGTTAGGACTGGTCTGACAGAAGCGCATCAATTCCTTGGGTGCCGACAAAACACGATTCATAGCATTCATATTAAGTCTTTGAAATCCGGATAAATGGGAGACTGACGTAAATGCCAGTACAAAGTGGGAGCGCCTGTGCTTTAATTCACTGTCTGACTATTGACTCTTCGACAGATCAGATGATATTTAAGTCTTTGTGAACACAACGAAAAACAACAAACAATTTGACGAGAAGTACAGTAAGGATGAAAGTGAATGATCGCACCGGCAGTGAATGTCACAGAAAAAAAACTTTATTTTTTTCAAAAACTTTCAATAACTGGAGGTATTGGAGGACTGGAAGAGTTGCTCAATAGGTGTGTGCAGTTGAACAACGCGTAGAGAATTGAAGAAACGGTATATAAAACGAAGCGATAATATATCAGTTGATATCGTATTACATAATGTCTAACAAAAAGCGATTGCAAAACAGTGCAAAATATTCGACAAAACAAAAGTTTTTCACTTTTAGCATCGCTTTCATCACAAGACTGTTTGCAATCACATCCGAAGCCATATATTCAGTCATCGACGATTGGAAGCAATGCAATAGAGCTAATAAGCACACGGATCCCTGTGCTCTCCGTTCAAAAAAAAACACATCACTTTTCGCACAAAACAGCGATTTTGCGCGAATTGAATGCCTTTTCATATATTCTCTAACATTGAATACAAGAAGTTTTTAGAGTTGAGAGAAAAATAGAGAAAAAGTATTTCAAATCAAAGTATTTATTATAATAATTGTATTGAAAGCTAAACATAACATCTGTGCCGTCGTTATTACAAACGCCAACACTAAACAAGTACATAATTGTGACGAAATGTTCGGCTCAGATATTAGTTCTTCACATCCCAGTGCTGTCTGTTGGGCATCGAATTACCGAAACGGATAGGCTTTTCGTGTTCTGAGTGTATATCTGATTATAAGTGAGTTTTTTTTTTGTTGAGTAGAGCCCAGAGTGAGGAGTGGGACGAACCTCACCAACAGATCATAATTATAGGTATGGATGCGGACGCTGTCTCAGGAGGAGGTGCTCTCAAACCTTAATATTATGTTATACTCTATTATGAACCGCTCTCTGGCCAGAGAGCACTCATACCTTTCTATCTAATGACTGGATTTGCACTAAAATTAGTTTCTCGAGAATTGGAGCCAAAATAATAGGAAAGCACTGGCAGAACAAGGCTGACCAGCACGTCCTCAACAAACTAGACATGAGTTTGTACTTTCATTTCGGCATTTCGTTTACATTTTCTTCTAATTCACTCAAATATAGCTTCAGTTGAGATGTTATGTTGAGATAAATGAAAAATATTGTGAAATAAATATTAAGAAATTTAATACAAAAAATGAAATCCAATCCAAGAATATTGGATTTCGCGGAGGATATTGTATTCAAGGATAAAGAGAGAAGGATTGCATTATCTGATGGTCCGGTGCTCTCGCAATCGATAGACGAGATGAGTATTAAGTGAAATCAAATACTATTCATTACAGACATAATAAATAAATATGAAAAAAGTCTTTAATTATATGAAATAATTACTCGAATCAATGGTTAGATCTTATGATACAATTGCAGACAATTTATTGCATTCATTAGCGATGAATTCAGAACTCAATAAACATTTTCAATCAATGGTGAAAACTAGTGATCGTTATTGAATACAATGTGTTTATTGCACAAAAAGTACTTCATTTGAGTTCAAGTAATTGAAAATTCATTCAATACTTTGTGTTATAAAACAAATATGTAATACGAGAACAAACCTATGCTTTCACTCTATTGTGAATACATTTCAAATACTTTTAAATATTGTTTTTCTTTAAACATTTCACAAAAGATTTAAGAAAAATAAATTCAAGAAAATTATTGCAAAACTTGAACTTTATTTGAGATTTCATACATTTATTGAATATTAAATAAAATTCAACAAAATTTGTATTAAATAATTCAAAACTAAATTCAATAACAAATTAAAATGAGTTTTAAAACAAAAAAATAATACTTTTTTTGTTAATGAAATTCACAAATTTTTTTTATGTATTTTATAAACAAATGAATGAAATTTTTGATACAAAACCATTGATTGAATACAATTTTTGAACATTAATTGTAATCAAATTTTGACAACTTTTTTAGTAATGATTTTTGTTTAATAATCAAAAAAATACAAAATTTACAATTTTTTTGCTGACAAACGTTGTCATTGCAGACCAGGGGGTGATTCCTATTGCACCTGAATATTGGTTAATTAATAAATGAATTCAATTATCAACAAAATGGTAATCAATTACCGCTAACACCGGTAGGAAAGGCCAGAATGAAGCCAAAGGGGTAAAAGAGATTGTCTGGCAATCGGTATAACACTTCATAGCGATAGTTCCAAACCATATAAAGGGTGACTAATGCCTGGAAAGGGATATCAATCAAATGATCACCAATTGATGACATGAAGACATGTGAAGAAGACATACATAAATGGCGTAAAGGATTGTATATAAGACTAGTCGAGCCTTAATTCTGAAGAGGGTTTGGATGTTGGCTTCAAAGGGGCATAAAATCAATGGTTAAAGCAATCGATGAATGGATTGTTGTGTAAATACATTGGCTTTTTAGCTGATCCGACACTTTGTTGAACTTTCTTTGAATTTTTGCATATTTGGCGAACTCTTCGGTCATATTGATGTCCGACAGCTCTGTCTTCAGATCAGACACCTGTCGTCTCAACGATGTCTCCATTCGGGTCTCATTGACGAAGATGTTCAACAACTGGACAGACATTACATACAAATCAATCATTGGATCAAATGATTGACAAATAAATGACAATAAAATCCGTTTAAAACGCTTACAGTTTTGACGATAAGGGGTATAAATGCGTTAAAAAATGCCCAAAAAGTGACGAAAATAAACAAATTTATATTATATTCACTTTTAGTGCTATTATTATCCAATTCTTTGGCCATTATTTACAAAAACATTTATATTTAATGACTTTTTTATATTAATTTCACTTAAGATATAAACAAATGATAATTGACTTCACTATTGATTGCATAACAAATCAGTTTGGATGTCATGTGACTGTCACGTGACGGCACCGTTAGCTGAGAAGCGCTCGATTCAAATGTTAAAACTAATGGCATTTACTGTAATATAAACTTTGCATTAGATTTGAATGTTTTTCATTAGACATGCATTGAATGCAATGTTCTTCACATTGGATCTGATTCTGTCATAGTTTTGACAATGAATTCTTGAGATGAAGTCAAGAATCAATGTTGACATAGAATATGAAAGACCCACTTAATGTGGTTCTGGAGATATAGGAACTGGTGTTTGATTTTGTTAAACAATTTTATTAATAATTCAATTATAATTGAGAGGAAAGGCATTGGTTGTCATCAAAGATAACTGGCCTTCAAATAAGTAATTCATATTTGAGTAATATTTGCATAGAATAACAACAATCTATTCTTGGTCGTCCGAATGCCTTCATTGTATGACTTCATCCATAACCAGATCGTTGTAATACTTTCTCATAATTTTGCCCAAAGCTGTTCTTTTGATGACATCCACGAAAAATACTCCAGCTTTGAGTCGTTTATTGTAATTCATGTTATCTTAAAGTAAATCAAAATTCTTATCAAATATTCTTTATCTGTATTTTCATTACCCGACACATATTTCTCAATTTGTTCAGCACTAACTTCATGACCAACTTCAAGCACAACGTAAGCCCGGGGCCATTTGGCACCGGCAGTGTTGCTGACGCCAACCACTGCCACATCGGCTATGGACTTATGTGTCAATAAGAACTTCTCTAATTCTATTGGACTGATCCGGATGTAATCGGTGGCACTTCCAGAATAGAACAATGCTTTGACTCTATCGATGAGGAACAGCCTTTCCTTGTGATCGTAGTGCCCAATGTCTCCCGTTCTAAGCCATCCCTCGCTATCAAAGGCCTCTTTAGTCAGGACATCATTTTTGTAATACCCGGAGAACAATGTCATTCCCCGAACACATATCTCTCCCTCCATATTAGGACCCAGAGGTTTGCCTGTATTCAAGTCAACAATTTTCACTTGAGTGCCGGGTGAAGGACGACCCAGATTGCCAGGGATGAACTCATCATGGTCATTTGGACCGTTCGTTATGCAAAGAATTTCTGACATTCCGTACACTATTGGAAGTAATGAAATGAAAATGTAATGAAAAAAAAAAACATAAATTATATGATTATTTATACTCTCGTTCATTTGAAAGCCATATCTATCATGTATTGACTCAGATATATGTGATGGGAAAATGTCGGCGAAGATCAACAGAGTCTTCAAACAGGATATGTCGTGACTGTCGGGGGAGTTGTCATAGAATAGTCTTCTGGTTATAACCGGAGGAATCATTAGACAATTGATGCCATATTTCTCTATCGCACCCATTATTAGGGGAACGTCTAATGGAAAGGTAAAGAAAGTCATTTTGATGCCGAACACAATGAGAAGGACCAAGGTGTTTCCGGCTATAAGTCCCAGCGATAGAAACAATCCGGTGTTCTTTGACTTGAAATTAATCCAAAACTCATTATAAATCATCGCATCCATAAAACTCCGGTGCGATTGCATTATACATTTTGAGGCACCTGTAGTGCCAGAAGAGAAACACATAACCAGAATATCGTCTTCTTTGACATCAAAATATGGAATTCTGTCCAACATCTGATCCCTTCCCTCCTCTAACAACTGGTCGTATGTGACGTATGTGTCGTTATCGCCATCGACGACAACAACCAGTTTTAGCGAAAAGGATTCAAAAGTTTGGACACATTTTGCAGAACATACAACAACTTTGGCCTCGGTATACCTGACCGCCTGTTCCAGTTCATAATTGCCGACAGCATTCATATTCATGATTACAGATGTGTTTCCCATAAAATACGTGACAAAACGAAAGACGATTTGTTGTAACGAAGTTTGACCACAAAAAGCGATTTTATCTCTTTTAGTGATTCCTCTCTTAATCAGAGCCACAGCTATACTATTGGCGCGAGTTTTGATATCACCGATAGTCAAGTGCTCATCATTTTGGGCATTGATCTGAAAAATGAAAAATATATTTAAAGGGGTTTTAATTGAATTAAAAGTTGAATAAAAGACTCGTAAAAAAAATTCTAACTTACCAAGCACACTTTGCTGTCGTCCAATTGGTTCAATTTATACCAAATGATTTCTGACAAATTTTTATAAGCAGTTTTCAGGGGCTCTATATTAGAGCCAATTATATATTCTTGAGACATATTCAATGGTTTAAAGGAATGAGTTCTTCGTAAACAATGAACACTTGAATGAAATAAAATGCAATTCTTTTTATATGTTTGTATTAATCAATTAAATGCAAAGTAATGTAAAGTTTCGCAAACAATGTGAATGTCATTTGATTTTAATGATGTCTTCATTTTCGTCAAAATATGTTATAATACCCCTGTATTTGACGCAAACAATTCTTTATTTTCACATTTTCAGTAAGTATTGAGAAATACAAATCTATTTGCAATTATGAAATCAGGTCTAAATTGTTGTTCAAATATTATACAAAATCAAATCAAATAATAAATTCGTTCAAAAATTTTTCATTAATTTTATTCACTTTTGTAATCAGTTATCAAATCTTCGATCAGTTTTGCGGACATTTCTCTACTTTTGCTGTCTTTCATTCTTCGAGAAATGTTTTCGTATTTCTTCTTCAAATCCGAGTCATTCAACAGTTGTTCAATTGATTCAAACAATTCTGATTGAGTGCAGAGATAAGGATCAAGTCTAACACCTAACCCCTTGTCCACAATCCTCTGCGCGTTGTCGTATTGGTCGACAAAAAGGGGTAAAACAATCATTGGTTTTGCAAAATATAGACATTCAATGAACGTATTATTGCCTCCGTGTGTGAGCACCAGATCTACGATTGGCAGCACTTGGATTTGGGGCAACCAGTTCTGGCCCCACATATTGTCTGGCAGTTGATATTTGTTGGCCAACAGTCCCTGTGATATAATGAACCTGTGCTTCGAGTTTGATAGCAATGAAACCAAACGTTTCATAAGAATGATTTCATTGCAACCTATGGTTCCCATTGAAATGTATATCAATTTTCCTGATCTTTCCCTTAATTTTTGTGGGATTTCAAACCCTTTCGTTTCGTTCTCAACATTGCATTCAATCCAAGAATCAAATGAAACCCAATTTTTGCCTTTCGTTTCATTTTCGTAATAATCCAATTCTTTGGGATATGAATAGAGATTAAGAAAAGGCGATTCAAAGTAGAACTTTCCCTTTTGGGTGAGTGGGGACATATTCACTGATCTTAACCATGAGTTCAACCCCTGCCAAATCTCATAGAAAGCGTCTTCTATTTCTCTTCGAAACTCATCCCAAAGCTTTCTATCGCTATTCATAGCATAGCCTAAAACACAAACAGATTATCAATACAATGAAGACATTAATGTAGACCTACCCGACCCATAAGGAGGAAGGTTCATGTCATTGAAACTTTCCAAAGGGTTGGCTGTAATCAATGTAATCCAGGGAACACCAGCGCTGACCACAGCCGGACTGTTGGTAACTTTGTCCACAACTATTGCATCGGGTTTTAGGTCTTCAATGATTCGCTTGATTTCATTATAAGAATTCTTTACTCTTTGTAAGAATAAGTCTATAAATGGTAGTGAAATGTTCCGGATCTTATCGAATGATGACATCTTCATCATGTTTTCAGTGCACAACCGTCCAATGGAAGCACCTTTCTCATTTTGCTCATAACATTCGCTTTCAAAGCCATGTCCACAGATCTCGTCTTTAATGCTGTTGTTCACAACAAACACACATTTATGGCCCAAAACTCGCAGTCTTTTCGCCAATGATAGGAATGGCTTTAAATGTGCCGAAGAATTATTGGGAATGAATGCTATTTTGTATACTTTATTCATTTTGTGAAATATTGAACACAATTTTCAGTTAAATAATTTTGAAAAATATTAATTAATTTTTATGAAAATATTTTTGTGTTATAAGAATAGGAACGTCATTAAGACATACCTGTATTGATGTCAGTAATCATATTGTTGTTTAATACACGCATTCATTGAAATATACAGACATTACCTGTCATTGAAATGTGCAAAATATCGTTATTAATCATATATTTTGATTACTACTCAAATGCTGGCATCGGTTAAATATTTATAGCCGAATTGAATTCAATTGAATTTATTGATGTTTAAAGACCGAGATTATTCAATAGGATTTACATTAAGATTTACAATTAAATTACAAAATTACATAAAAGTGAATAATAAAAAATAATCAAAATATACACAAATATAAAATAATTATAAAAAAAATATTTTTAATATTTTCTTATTTTTTCAAAAGTTTTTTGCAAATAATTTCTTATTTAAATTCAAAAATAAATGACTCGAAAATGACATCAAAATTAATTAACTTTATTTTGAAAACAATTATTAGTTATAATAACTTATAATAAAATTATGAATCAAATCAAGTGATGAGGACTTAGTATTGACCTCTTAGGCCTCAAAATAAGAATATTCTGTTTATATCTATCAATAGACTACCAATGAATGAATTCAATGAGAATTACATTCTATACTAATATTAATAACTCTTCAATAATAACACAAATCAATTGAAACCACAAATTAATTCTATAACATTTATTGGCTGTTCTTTGATTTAGCTCCCAATTGTTGCACGTGTTCATTGTTGTGCTATTAAAATACATTCATTTCATTTA